>CM074998.1:1196404-1211860 GCA_037576825.1 Pangasius krempfi | reverse complement strand
CTTATATTTTCTAATAAAAAAAGAAAGGAAAGGGATAGTTTGTTATTATAAAAATAATACAAATCTATCAATCAATCAATCTATCTATCTATCTATCTATCTATCTATCTATCTATCTATCTATCTATCTATCTATCTATCTAATATAAGAGGAATAGAACACTTGGGGAAGTGCTATTATAGGAAAATAATAAACTTCACACATTATTGTACTACAGCATATCATGTATATTCCTTAAACAATACAGGATTTATTTTGTTTTACAGATTCCATCTATATCGGCATCAAACTTCAGTTCTGTATCATTATTAGTTATTTTATTAATATTTTGTTAATATTACAGTTCTCCACAAAGTCAGCTTCTTTTCCGTAAACTAACATGCTGTATAAAAACTATCGGCACAAGCCGTAAAAATCTTCCAGAAAATATACAAAAATACATTAATTTTTATCTAAACATATACAAATGATTAATGCGTATGTAATGTTCGAAGTAAGAGTCAAAACAACAACAACAACAACAACAACAACAACAACTATTCCTCAACAACAGGCTTGTTGATTTCAAGACAAGGAGAGACTCTGACAGGAAGTACAGACACTTTGATTTCCTGTGTCTGTTCTCTGAAATTTACCTCACTGAAGAATATCTTAAGCTGCTTTTGATCTCACAGGCAGCTGAAAGAAAAGGCCTAATTTAGATCCTTTCAGGAAATAAACTTCTTTTTTTTTGCCTTCTTTTGTTTGATGTTCACTTGCGACATATCAAAGCCTTAATCTTCAATATCACCGGAAAAACCAAATTGCTCTGCTTGTGTTCTAGTTGGAGAGAGAAATCTAATTCTTTTGGACTTTTCCGTGACCTTTAATCCGGAGAGATCATGCATAGATATTCAAATGATATTCAAAGGAATTCCAACACTTCTGCTGGGAAAAATAATTGGCTGTTTATAAAACAGTCGGAATTTCAGAAGTCCAACGTGCTGAATTTATGAGTTTATTAAGAAGCATTCAGACTTATGCAGAATGTACAAATAGAAGAGTGGGAACTAAATATAACGGTATAAAATGAGAACATACTCTGATTATAGCTACAAAGTCCAGAAGTTACAAAATTTAGCTATAAAAAATAATAAATAAGGCCGAGTTTGCCAGGCTGTTTAGTCTCGTACATAAAAATAATTGCGATTCTGCATAAATTTAGCTGTTCAGCTGATTACTGGGAAGAGCGCGGCTGTTGAGGAAATGTTTAGGCATGACGTTCATAGAAGGTGTTGCTTCATTTTCTATAACTAAAAAAAATAATCATTGGCAAATAGCCGTGGCATATGAAGAACAAAACACTTGAGGATATTCTGTTATGGAAAATTAGTCTGATGTTCTGACCAATCAGCATCCAGAATTCAACAGCACAGTGGTATAATTAATATTTTAATGAATTGACATGAAGACCTGCATCATGTTGGTGTATACTGGTCATTTAATTTTTTAAAAATGTATTTATTTCATGGACTAAAAGCTTTAACAAATGCAATTTAAAGTAGAGTTACTCCTACACTCAGTCTCCTGAGGAACGCTGAATCAGTGATATACAAAATATTTTCATGGGCTCAAATTACTGAGTAAAGATTTTCTTCATGAAAAAGGGCTTGAGATATGATTCACAGCGCTGAGATTTGATTACAGAAATATAAGACCTGCAGAAAGAAGGAAATTACATTTAGCCATTCAAATGCAGCACCTTTAGGTATTTATGTACTGGTTAAATGTTCTCTGACACAGACAGACAGCGGATCTTCTTCATCATGCAGAAACACTGCAGTCATAAATACTGGCACTTTCCAGTGCATCAAAATCCTTCACAAAAATTTGCAAAGTCCTGGAATTTCTGAGGTATGTAAACCTTGCTGAATGGTTTCATTATTTCCCAGACTGACATGTCGTGAATAGCTGAAGCTGCAAATCTGCCACATCCTGTCCCCTTGTTAATATGTGGATTTCAGCTGATGCGGTTTGTCGAGTAAACCTGGGCTCCGGAGTGACACGTCGGCCGTCGAAAAAGTGACGGCAGGAAATCAACTCTGAGGGTGACAGGTCATAAATCCCTACAGAACGCCACTGGGGAAAAACACAGAGCTGAAGGAGAAGGAGATTTCAGCTCATGCATAGAAAGAGAGAGAGAAAGTAAGCGAGAGAGAGTGTGTGTGAGAGAGAGAGAGAGAGAGAGAGATAACAGCTCTCTGCCACTCAAACCCCTCCCTCAAGGGATGATCCAACAGGCTGCATATAAAGCAACCCACTTTCTCTGGGTCCTGAAAAGGAACGGAGGAGAGGGAGTGTCTGCAAAAAATAAAAAATAAAAAAAAAATTGGAGCCTTCTTCCTATTATCTGGATGATCCTGAATGCCAATTACCCTGTGTTCTGCGGGGAGCAGCCTGTCAGTCAGAATGTGACTGCCGAAAGCTGCGGCATGGTAGAAAGTTACCATTTAGTGCAGAGGAATTCAGTGGAGAGATAGTAACACTCACCAATCCAGCCTTCCATGGTGGCTTTGAGCTCCTGGTTATAACACTGCATGGGAAACACCGAATGTTACCACTGAGGCCACAGTTTTTCCTTCAGTTTCGTCTCGGGCCTCTGATCCACTCACTAAGATTTGGGGTGATGATTTGATACTTTGTTCTTCTTCATGTGATCCGAATTAGAAATCAGGTACGATGATCATTTGGTTACTGCAACACGTTTTGGGCAGGAATTGTGGTCCAGTTGGTTACTGTAATGGATTTTGAGCAGAAACTGTGTTCCCACTGGTTACTGTAACACATTTTAAGATGCAAGATTCAGTTAAGATTCAAGATTCAAGATTCATGTGTGACATACACAGTTATATACAGTACATAACTTGTGGTGAAATGAAAACCCGGCCTACTCCTCTTTTGACTGTGCATTCCAGTAACTAAATTAAACATAAGAAATAAGAAGAAATAAGAAATATATGTACAGGAATGTGCAAAAAAATGGATGCACAAAATATGCAGGTATGTTATGTGTACAACATATGGATATACAAAGTACAGTATGTTATGTTTAGTAACAATACAAAGTGCAAAGTGCAGTGTGTGGAGTTTCAGTGGAGTGTAGAGTGACTAGAGAGTGTTTATGGAGTCTTAAGGAATCTGTGTGGTAGACTTATCCCTATTGACAAGTCTGATGGCCTGAGGGAAGAAGCTCTTCCTGAGCTTCTCAGTTTTAGCCATCAGACAACAAAAGCACTTGCCTGATTGCAGCAGACTGAACAGACAGTTTCCGGGGTGGGTGGAGTCCTTGATGATTTTAGCAGCTCTTGTACTGCATCAGCTGGGGTAGATGTCATGCAGGGAGGGGAGAGCAGACCCAGAGATGCGCTCAGCTAAGCACACCACTCTCTGTAAGGCTCCCAGGTCCTGGGCTTCTGTACCATGCTGAGATGCACTGAGACAGTAAACTTTCTACAGTCCCAGTATAGAATGATTTCAGGATCGCTGGGGAGACCCTGAATTTCCTCAGCAGTCTCAGATGGTACAACGGTTGTCTGGCATTGTTCACCTGAGCTTGGAGGTGATGAGTCCAAGTCACGTGCTCAGAGATGTGCACTCCAAGGTACCTAAAGCTTCTCAGTCGCACCATGGGGGTCCCGTTGATCTCAAGTGGGGTGTATTTCTGCTGCTGCCTCATCCTGAAGTCCACAACCATCTCCCTGGTTTTGTTGACATTCATAGTAGCTTACATTCAGCTACTAGTTTCTCCACCTCATCAGGGTAGGTGGCCTTGTTGTTGCTGTTGGATATGAGGCCCATAATCATAAGGTTTGGCTCATCATCAAACTTGACGATAGAAGTGCAGCTGTGAGAGTACACACAGCCGTGTCTGTAGAGAGAGTAGAGCAGAGGTCTCCGGCCACAAACTTGTGGGGCTCCAGTGCTCACAATGATGGTGTTGGAGGTAAACCGCGGATCGGATGGTTTTGTCCACCCACAGTTTCAGGTTGGCGAAAAGTCCTTATAGTCATGGTGTGTGTTGTTTCCTCAATTAGCATGCTAACAAAGCTAACTGCTACATCCGCCAACTCGTTGACATCAGCGGAACTCAACTTCTGATTGGGCAGACCAGCTCTTCACCGCCTCCTCTCTGGAGCATCCTGTATGAGTTTTTGTTTATATTCCAGCTTGAGGAAAATGGCAGCATGGTCCGATTTACTGAATTGTACCATGCTTGTGTCCACCTGAGGAGGATGTACACAGAAGTGACGATGACAGATGTAAACTCACGGGGCAGGTAGAATGGACGACACATGTTCCAGGTGAGACGAGCACAGCAGAGTGGTAATGTGGAATGGTTACTGCGACATTTCAGACAGGATCTGTGGTCCAGTCGGTTACTGTAATATATTGTGTCTATCAGTTACTGTAGCACATTTTGGGCAGGAACTGTTGTATGATTGTATGTAACACTCCTTATCTTAGTTGGAACAACTGCCATATTTAAGTGAAGTGACATGTGGCCAAGCATGGTGACCCCTACTCTGCATTTAACCCATCCAAGTGCACACACAGCAGTGGGCAGCCTTTTTTCTGCGGCGCTCGGGGAGCAGTCGGGGGTTTGGTGCCTTGCTCAAGGGTCTCATGGTATTGAGGGTGGAGGAGAGTGCTGGTCATTCACTCCCCCCACCTACAATCCCTGCTGGACCTGGACCTGAGATTCAAACCCATGACCTTCAGGTTCATCTTCAGGTTACAAGTCCAACTCTCTAACCATTAGGCCACAACTGCCCCAAGGGTCATCCTTAAACTGGGAGAATTGTTTTTTAGTAGTTCTGATTCTGTGGTTCTTTTAGCTAACTCTGTGGAATATTGAACTCTGATCACCTCAGCACTTCATGCCCTTTGTAGATGGTCCCTTGATGATTCCCTTTAATATTAAAGTCCTGGTGATGTGCATTTTTAAGATATAAAAACATTGCCTTCAGTTAGAGTTAACAGAGTTTAATTTTGAAATGCTTTTGGCTGTCTTCTCTACAGTAAAGAAATGTTTGATCATTTGTGATCATTTTGTTCATATGAAATGAAAGAGGGAACATCAAGTGTCTAGTATAAAACCAGCCACAGGCTTTAAAGTGCACCAGGTTGGGAAAAATGAGTTATTTAAAAAAAAAAAAAAAAAAGTTCCATATTTGCTGTCTGAGTTCTTCCCTCCTCCTGTCCTGAACAATATAGCCAGTGTGTACATGTGATCATTTAGACTGCCATTTAGTTGTTGAAAGATAAAATTCAGGTCCTCTAGCTGTCAAAATAATTCAACCAAAGAAAATTCAACACTTGGATTTTCCATTTTTCCAGTTGTTTCCTCCAAATCATTCAATGCAAAATGGTGAGATGAAAGTTGGGTGCATGCAGGGAAGGTGGTAAAGAGACCAGCGGCGGTGATTCTTCATCCACTTGGATGGCCAATGTCTTATCATTTTGCCCATCTTCCCTTTTCTCTTAAAATCAAATGTCATTCCATATCAGCCAGCCTGAGGAGTAAATTCAGGTGAGATTTGCCTTGGCGTTGCTGTCTTGTCTATATTGTCATCCGTCTTATCCGCCTTTGATGAAAACATACAAGATGAATGTGGCAGTACCTGTGTTTGCCAGAGCCTGATTTTCATCAGATGTGAGCGCAATGATAAGATGCACAGCACCTGTGGGCCGAGGCGCCTTCTGAATAAAAATCTCCGACATGTCCGACCAAAACAAAAGAGGCAAGCATAGAGGGAAAGACAGAAGAACAGAAAGGGACAGCATATACCTGGGTAATCTAAGAAAGATATGTTTTAGAGCCTGAGCTTTGACTCAGACCGAGAAGTGTTTTGGAAATTTATTTCTCCTGTCAGGGCCTATTGATCATTTTAAGCCGTTTCATTAAGGGTAAGAGCCAGGGCTTAAGTCAGACTCTGACATTTTAGGACTTGAGGAAAGACAGATTTAAAATGCTTTAAAATATTTTGGGCCGTAAACTTCATGATGTCCGTAGTTACCTCAACTTCATTCAGATTTATACCTTCACATCCTTACAAAAAGTCTTACTTTTAAACAATTTGTACTTTTAATCAGTTAACTGGTTTGTTAATTACTGAAACTTGATAAGGGAGTTACAGTTTAAAATCTTCACCTTATGATAATTTAGTTTAAAATGATCGTGGTTTGGATCAAAATTGGACAAAATTCCAAAGTAAACAAAAATAGAATTGACTAATTAGATTAGATTTACGAGCGTTTCTGTCGTGTAATGTTGTCAGAGGACATTTGTAGTAATTCCGATGGATTCACATGAGATAAGTGTTCTCTGTATAAAGTCACAGAGGTGGACATCTTCAAAATTCTCACCATGCAAAAAAAAAAATCACCTCAATTTAATAAAATATTTCATCTTCATTATAAGCGCTTCTTGTAGGTTGCATGGCTGTGCAAGTAGTGCTTGAGCGTTAGCAGGTCACATGACCATAACAGGTATGTAGGCTATAAAAGCTACCTAAAATCTACGGAAGTGTCGCTTCTCTGACACATTCTTTTAAACGTAGTGTATATTTTATTGTTCTGCATTTTAAACTGGTTTTTTTTTTTGGTTTCAGTGGAAGACAATAGGAATGAGTTTGAACTATTTTAGTTAAAATTATTTCATGTGATTTTTTGGTAAAATTGACCACCAATCTTTCGTATTTCAGCCACAAAGAGTCCGTCAGTCAGTCCGTCATTCAGGAACACTGACTATAACTGGCTTCTGTATTTGGCTGTTCAGTAAAAATAAACATGACGTACTGCATTGCTCCTGACTGTTAACATCTTCCACCATGTCACTGCAGTCCTGCCTTGTAGCATTGCATGATGACAGTCGCGACTGTTCAAGACAGACCTTCTGATGTACCGTGATTGTGGCAGAAGCAGAAAGGTGGACCTTTTCACTCTGATTTCTTTACAAATATCCACCGGAGACAGAGTAGCACTGACAGCAGGTGTGTGACAGACTGCTCCTGACTACAGGCTAAACGCTGGAGCCAATGAGGCAAATGTCCACATCTTTGGTGGTTTTGGCTTTTCTATGTGTTAGCAACAAGTGCCTCTAAACAAATGGATAAAAAAGCACAAATTGGTAGGAATTAAGACAGGTCAATCAAAATTAAAAATACATCGCTTCAATTCCAAGTTAGAATTTTGTAACTTTTAACTAGTTTTTCTATTTTGCCTTTTATATATATATATATATATATATATATATATATATATATATATACTTATTTATATATAATTTTTTTCTGTCAGTGCTATCATTTATTGTATTTTTTTTATCTGCATTTTTTTACTGTTTTATTTGTGACCACCTTTTCTCTCTGTATCTCTCTCTCTCTGTATCTCTCTCGCTCTCTCTCTCTCTATGATTGTTTTATTCTTCATCCAATCCCAAAAGCTGTGATATCTCTGGGTTTTTCTTTGAAAAAAAAAATCTTTTTTTTTTTCCAATCAGGAGGAGTGTTAAGAGAAAGCCAGACAGTCTAATTTTGACTTATCACTGCAGATATTATTGTTGTGCTTCACAGTGCTGCATTTTACGAATTCCACCAGCGAGTCTGAAAAATAATGGCTTGAAAATAGTGCTATCAATCCATCTGTTTTGGCCCCTCGAACTGGACCGTCTGAATTATTACCGTCCCATTTTTCCTTCAGGACGCTGATGGGTATGCTGGACCTGAAGGTCACGTATGTCTGCTCATCTGTAGCTCATTGCATCTGATGGCTTTCTACTACTGTCTAGACGATGATTAATGGATGATGTCGACTTGAATTTGCAGGAGAAAAGCTGCATAAGAATGAAAAACTGGAAAGCTAATGAGGGCTTGTGCTGAAATAAAATGAAGTGCCTTTTCTGTTTTGTACGCAGTGTTGACAACTGAATGACTTTGTCCCTTTAATCTTGTGACTTTTTAAGCAGACGTTAATGACTATCCTGCTCTTGATACGGTTCTCTGGCTCACCTCATACCTGCTGGTCATATGAGTTAAAGCCAATGACCAATCACTGATCACCATTGTTCCCAACAACCAATCACTGTTCACCATTGTTCCCAACAACCAATCACTGTTCACCATTGTTCCCAACAACCAATCACTGATCAGCATTGTTCCCAACAACCAATCACTGATCACCACTGTTCCCAACAACCAATCACTGTTCACCATTGTTCCCAACAACCAATCACTGTTCAGCATTGTTCTCAATAACCAATCACTGATCAGCATTGTTCCCAACAACCAATCACTGTTCAGCATTGTTCTCAACAGCCTATCACTGATCAGCATTGATATAAATTTACACACACACACACACACACACACACACACACACACACACACACACATATGTATATATATATTATATATTTTTTTTGCTTAAGGAGATAGTTAGTTTGTGGTGTCGTGACCAAAGACTTCTTCCAATAAGAAATGAGTTATAATCTGTTATAGTCTGATAATACTGATAACATTCTATTCTATTTATTTCTTCAGCAAATCCTCAGGTAACACATTTTGATATGCAAATGATCACGGCGACTCATGAATATGCAAATTAGTCGGTGACGCCATCTGGCGACTTCTAGCTACTCTTTGAACGTGCATTAGCTTTCCTCTGAAATGAGTTGGCAACACTGTTGGTATGTAATTCACAGAACTCCAGTATTGTAAACACAGAATCCTGAAGCTCTTCTGTCATCCAGCGCAGGTTAAATGATTTTCCCAGCTGTGTGTGATGTGAGAGACGGGAGCATTCTCAGCTTTCTTGGCTGTTTCACAAAGCGACTTTGAAGCATCTGCCATGCCCTCCTCAGGATAAATGTCACGTGTGGAAAATCTCCCGCAGCAGGTGGGCCAGAAATCAGCCTCATCGCCCTCTCATCCCTCTCTCTCTTTCTCTCATCTCGTTCTCATTTATTCATTCATTTACTCCCAACACCTCAGACGGGAAACGCCGGGTCCAACCGATTGGATCTCACCAACCATTTTTCAATATTAATCAAAAGCACACAGGGGTTCGCTGCCCACCGACGCCTGCTCCATGGTCGATGTTTGGCCGTCTACTGAGTTTAATTTGCGCCGCTGTTCTGCATCAGTAAACCAAACTGGTGCAAACTGGGTCTTCACTACACTGCATAGATAGAAGTCTCTTCATCAGAAGGTGTTGATTAATCTTCTATAACAGCAGCTCTGACAGCAAATCACAGGTTTATGTCAATGCACTCGTTCTAATATACGTTATTGTTTATTTAACATTTTTTGGAAGGAGTCTCCAGTTTCAGCTGTATTTTTATTATTAACTTTGAGAGAGAGAGAGAAAAATTGAGGCTGGTGACAGACTGTTCATATAGCTGCTATAATGTAAGTGAGTACATTCTTTAGCATTAAACGTAATCATAAATGGATAAAAAAATGACGGTTCATTCTTTAATAAAGAAATAATTGTAATACGTGGAAAATTGATGTGGTATAAGACAAACCAGACAATCAGAGTCTGCTATTAGAGGAAAACAATCGAAATATATACACACGTATCGCAGATGTGCTGTGAACAACTTCATCATTTGGTCAGATCACTGCATTGCGGTCCAGCGCATGTAGAACAGTCTGAACTTATTTAGAAAAGCAACATGACATACAGCGTATTGTAAAAGGTGATATTACTGTGATATGAATAACTTCGAGCATTATGGGTGTTTTAAGCTTTTTAATTAGAATGTTATTAAAATTTAATTCTTTCTCATTGCTTTTCATTGACTGTGCTTTAAAATAAACCGTATAAATAAACTGGAACACAGTCCTTTAGAGGAACAAAAAAGAGAACTGTTTCTTCCATTTAATTCTTGCCGGCTTTATTCTTCATGGGTCTCAAGGTTGTCAACACGTACTATAGCTCTTCCATTGCTGCCTTTGTTTTGGCAGATAAATCTTTCACATTTCGACTTTATTGAGTTTGCTGGCATGAAATGTTGTCCTCCAAGGTCTTTCTTCTCACAGCTCTGCTTCTCAGAAACACAGGTGTCTACAGTCCACTATGGCCATGACTGTCATCTTGATATGATTAAAGGACTCGGAACGGATAATTGGCACTAAAAAAAAAAAGGAGGGACAAAAAAAGTGAAAAAAGAGGGATAGCAGGGCTTCCCGAGCTCTCCATCCAATATCACACCAAGTCGCACGTTGCTTATGGGACATTGCAAGGGAATTAATCTGGCCTGCACTTCTCACAAGATTTAGGCAGCTTTGTCCTTTATAAAATAAACACACAGAGGAAGAGGCTGGTGATTCTGTCAGTTTATGAGGTTTGCTCCAGTTCCTGGATGTCACATAAACTATACATGGGAATGATGCATTAAAAAACATGAGAGGATGCAGGTTTATTGGCAGTGTTGCACTGTTTTAGCATCTTTGCTGCATTAGCATTTGTTCTGGTTGTTTTTCAAAAAAAAAACAAAAAAACTGACGACTCATAATTCACAGGAATTAATTCACTTTTATATTGGCACAGCAGTTCTATACAAAGTGACTCACACCTGAATCCAATCCAAGCCTAAAGCATAACAGTGCCACATGGACCTCAAATCTTCTAGTCACTAGGAGTGGATCTTAGCCGCAAATATAAAATATTTAGCGATTTCATGCACAGTGATGTTAAACTCACTGACAAGCTCTGTTCCTCTTCATAACATTCCGCCATCTTTGCATGAGTGTTGTCATGAGCTGCGTCTCAAATAAAAGACTCTGACTTTAAAAGTATTTACTAATCACGAAATTCCAGAAGCCTGTTATGCAAGACAGAAATTTCGGTAGCTGTTAATGCTACTGTACATGAGAGATTTTTTAAATTCTGTAGAAAATTCTGTAAAATGACTGTAGTGTTACAGTCTAGAATAGTACATTAGCAGTGGACACGGTGTCACATGGTGGTCACGTGGTTTATATTGGTATTGCATCACGCAAAAATCTAGCATTAATCTCTGAGGATGTGCACAAGCAATGCTCCAAACAACCATGGAATATGTGCACCAGCCATCCTGCCTACATGTACGTGTAGTTAAAAGCGAGTATAATTGTAACATTAGTCCACTGAGGCAAGCGTAGTGATGAACCCAAGTGCAGCTTTTATTAACAAAGTGAAAACCAAAAATACCAATAAAGACCAGACTTGACCAGACTGCAGGTTACAACATCAATACATGACAAAAGACAATGGCTACATGAGGGCTATATATACCAAACAATCATGGTAACGTGACACAATCCAACCAGTGAGGAACAAGACACATGACTTAACCAACCAATCAGAACAAGACACATGAAACCAAGGAACCAATCAGAACATGACACAAAGACAAGGGTAACACATGACAAGATAGGAACCATGACTAAACTCCAAAATAAAAGACATGAGAACAATGAACAAAAAACCCAAACAATGAACACAAAACCCAAACCCCACGTTACAATAATCCAGGCTTAACATTAGGTATTGACCAATCATTTGTTCTGGTACCTTCCTGATATTTCCCTCACTGTAAAAAAAATTCCGTATTGGAAATGTTAACGGCCATCAATCAATGAAAAGGCACCTTCTTCAATCTCTAAACCCCCGAGTTCACACTGATAGGTAACAAGTCACTGATGTCAGGTTTTCATGTTTGTTTAAATTGTTACTATATTATTTTAATATTGTGATCAAATCCCAAAAAAGAGGAAGCTAACAGTTTTCCATTCGGATTCAAACTAAAAGCAGGTAGGAACGAAAGTGATCGTAGGTGAACAATCTACAGAAATGGATTTTTTTTTTTAAATAAAACAAAAAGCATATAATTGTTGATGTTGAAGTTTAACATTTATGGAAGGAGTCTCCAGTGTCAGTGTTTTGTAACAGTCAGAGGTTTAGCTGCAAATATAAGTTTTTCTTCAGGACAGAGGAGTTTACGCTTTGTGGTTTCTCACGGCGTTTTTTTGGCTTATTAATTTGAAGAATGAAAAAAAAAGAGAGGCCGGTGAGGGAACAACTGTTTATAGCTGCTATAGTGCAAGTGAGAACAGGAACTGGACGTTACATACATTAAATGTAACTATAGAAGCATAGAAAGGATGACGTGCCGTTCTTTAATAAATAAATTGCAGCCTTTGGCAAATTGCTGTTGTGCTCGAAGAATAAAACACTTGGGGACATGATGCTGAAACACATTCATTCCATGTGCAGATTTTATTTGCATTTAGCTTTCTTTGATGGGTTTCTTTAGAAATGCTATTACACTTTCATTTCAAGGATTTCCTCCATGCACTCCTCCTCAGCTCTCTTTCACTCTGACAGTTCAAAGCTACAGTACAGTACGGGATAAAAGAAACTCATTACATCTCTGTGATTTCCGCTCTCTCAGAAGGCTAAGACGATGAGGATGGACGTCCCAGAACAGAGACTCCGATCGGGGACTCGAGAACACGGACGTAGAGAAATGGAGAACATGCACACAGCAAATGGCTCCTGTTCAAACCTCAGTCCAACTTTTCACTCACCGAAGTCTGAAAGTCAATGCCGAGACGTTTTTAGCGGTAAACAATGACAAGCTTCTAATAAACAATCTGCCACGGTTCACTCCATATTAATAACCGACTTTCGTCCCCTGTCAATCTTCATAGAGAAGACCAATTATTCAGGCTTCAGTCAGCTGGAAAGAAATTGGCTTTTCTGATTTACTCGAGAACTCGGGGAAATCTAGTGCAAAGTGATGAATAGTCTCAATCTGTGGCTCTGTATTAACCGTGTCTGGGTTCAGAACTAATTAGAAATACAAGAGTTATTTATTTCAGCTGTATCACAAAATGAAATTAAATATTTAATGTTAATGATGATAGAGACATTACACTTTATCTGAGTTCATTTAAATAGTATAGATCAGAACGTAGCAGTGAATGTTCCTCTTTGCAAGGTGATGAGTAAGGAATAAACCACTGCGTGTGGTGCTGTTGTAGTAAAATAATCAACGACAGGGTGGTGTGATGGAGTAGAGTTAATGTCACCTCCATAAAGTTGATTATTTTCCTATTACAGCATGTCCTGAAGTGTTTTATTCCTCTTATGCCACAACTTGCCAATGATTATTCATTTATTTATTTATTTATTTATTTATTTATTTATTTATTTATTTATTTATTTAAGAATGACATTTAAATTTTATCCATTTACAGTTACATGTAATGTTCTGGAATGTCCATAAAACAAGTTAGTTATAGCAGCTATAAACATCACACTTGTATTCTTTACCTCAACAATTCAGCGTATCTGTATTTTCCATTTCTCACTCATATAATCTGCCTATTTGTGTGCATGAATTCATAAAAAAAACATATTTTAAAAATTATAAACCATGCAACAGAAACAGACCCGAGTCCCGGGGATATTTTTCTCCATCTTCTCAAGACGCGACCTTTTCACAACTCTGTCCAATCCAAACCTCCAGGTCTTTCTTCCACACTCAAGGTCAGTAGAAGTGGAGCTTCTCCGCCTCAGGATGGACCGAGTCGACTCCACGCTCCACACAACAGCCGTCTATTTATTTATTTATTATCTCCTGAGATGGCAGGATGTCAGAGAGGTTTTGGATGATGTTCCTCAGGGGGGAGACGCAATGGAGGAGTTTTCAGTCAAGACAGTTCCAGGTCTGAGGAGGTCATGCGTAGATAGGGGCGACTTCCTGTCCTCGAAATTTCCCTCAGAGAGCAGCGTATGCCCTTTTCAAGCCTCCCTCAGGGGAATGAAGGTCTGTTATTTAGCACACACTTTCACCCTGATGAGCAGTGATGGTGCTCAGACACACACCAGCAGTCCGCCTTCTGGTCAAAGCTCAGCCTGGTCCAGCTCCATCAGCGCAGGGTTTGTGATACGATGCTGAATCGTTACTGATAGAAATCAAACCAGTTGTGCAGAAAAGCCAACATCTGAGAACTATTTATTAATTATTTAGCAATAACTCATTCAGGAATGCAATTTAAAACTGACACGTCCATAATCTTAAGAAATAATAATGAGATTTGTTTGAATATTCAGACTGATTCTTTTTTTTTTCTCTACCTTTAGGTGGTGGAGGCTTTATGTTTTCGTTTGTCCCTTCGTCCATCTGAGATTCTCATTAGCATAATATCTCAAGAATAAGTGTTTGAACAAGTGTTTGTAGGATTTACATGGCATTATCATTGTATCCAAACAGAGTCAAGGTCACAGCAAGGTAAAACATCTGAAATAGTCTCTCTTCAATTGCTTCCTTCATGTTCGAAATATATTTTAAGGATATTTTATGCATTCTCATTAATAACAATAAGGACTAGACCGGTTGGTGATGGAGACATCCCTGTCGACTCCAAGGGTATCGAGCTTTACTTGTTTTTCCAAATCATTATGACAAAGCAGCAGGCCATTCTTTCAATAGAAAACGTTTTCACAGTTTTTTCTTTCCTGACACCACCATTGACATGCACTTGACATGCATTTGTATTTGGGCACGAGTCTCACTGAACATGGAATCTGTGTTGTCTTTTATTTATACATTAGGTTTAACAAGACGTCATTTTTTTTTTCCTTTTAGACTAATTATTAGCACAACGCACAAAAGAAGCCGACTAACTGAAGTAAAGCCTTGGCCTCGAAAAGGATTTGATGGATTTTGGTCTTGATCTTGCCTCAGTTTCAGCTAGTCCTGGTTTTGGACTTGTCTTGGACTTGACAATGGCGGTCTTGTCTACAGCTCTATCATCACTATCATCATCCATCCATCCATCCATCAATCTATCCATCCATCCATGCATCCATCCATCCTCTCTGGTCTACAATAATTCTGTCTATAAAGAGCACAATTCTGCACCAATCATATAGTTTCTACACTACTAACTCTAACTGTACAGTGTATATGTATATGTGCAGAGTTGTGTCTTCATGTTGGTTCTCTGTGTTCCACATGTTACATTAGCAATAACATAATGGAATGTGCTGTTATACAACATTATTTCATGCTAGATTGGCATAAAAGCAAAGTAGATTATTTTACTAGAACACCACGTCCCGAAGTGTTTTATTCCTTTTCTACCACAGCAGTTTGCCAATTAATACAAATCTATACCATTTAATGAACAACATGCCATATGTTTTATCCATTTATACAGTCAGGTCTGGAAGTATTTGGACAATGACAGAGTTTTTGTGAGTGTGCCTTTATACTCCACCACAATGGATTTGAAATAAAACAATCAAGATGAGATGGAAATGTAGACTTTCAGCTTTATTTTAAGGTTCCACAAAAATATGGCATTTACCATTTAGGAATTACAGCCATTTTCAGCAAAGTGCCTCCATTTTCAGGGGCT
>CM074998.1:1144764-1162311 GCA_037576825.1 Pangasius krempfi | reverse complement strand
ACAAAAGCCCATGTGTGTGTGTGATTGAGGTGTCCACACACTATTTGCTGTTATATTGTGTGTGTTTTTATATATATATATATATATATATATATATATATATA
Organism: Pangasius krempfi; assembly: GCA_037576825.1. Classification (NCBI taxonomy): domain Eukaryota; kingdom Metazoa; phylum Chordata; class Actinopteri; order Siluriformes; family Pangasiidae; genus Pangasius; species Pangasius krempfi. The sequence goes on along the minus strand of CM074998.1, from coordinate 1,162,207 downwards.
TATATATATATATATATATATAAAATCAAAGTATCATAAATGTGCATTTTATAGATGGATAAAATTGTAAAAATCTTAAGAGTTCTAGAGTTAATCTTTTTGAGTATTTTTTTGTCAGCCTTTGGAAGCACATCAGGGCACATCAAGTTTTTGGAAGCACATCAGGAGGAAAACATGATTAGTGAAATATAAAATAAATAAATCTATTTATTAGTTGCGTTATTCTATGTGGAATTTACGCAATTTCCTTGATTGAGGTTTTGAAGTTTGTTCGAGGTCACTGCAGGAGGAAACATGAATGGAAATACTTGAACATTCCTTCAGGAGATGCTTTGCGAATCTTCTGCGCTGGTTCGCGTTCTCACGTGTTTAGTAATCTGCCATCTTATGTATCTTCGGATTTAAAAAACATGTCATTTTAGTGGCTTCTTCAGAAGATCAAGCATTTTCCTTGCATTGTTCCTGTGTTTTGTGTCTTTAAAAAGCAGCACACTTCTGGATTTGCATCAAACTGAATCACAGCAGACAATTCCACTAATAAATAAATAACTGCAAAAACAAAATAAACGGCCTCCGGTGTTCTGCATCACCACGTTTGACTTTATTACAAAAGATCAACACGATCATAAGCTTCAGGCTGCATAAAGATTTACAACGCTATGGAGATGTGACACAGTGTAAAGCTAAAGCGCTTTCCTGTCTGATCTCTATCGCACAGAGTGAATTACCTGTGAGCTTTTTATTCACTCAGGTTTAGATTAGAAACTGTCCAACTCGACTGAAGATTAGAAACTCAGAACAGGAAACTCCGAATAAATGTAGCTGTATGGAAAAATGGTGAGATTGAAATGGAGCTGGCTCGGAGTGTGAGTTCATCATACGGTTATCAAACTAGGCATACTGGTATCTTCCTGATCCCGTGCTCATTTACTTGTACTCGTACAAAATGCTCTGAAACTGTCATGCAGACGACCAGACGACATGAAATAAGAGTGATCGGGACGTAATTCATGAATGAGGATGGCAAGCAAAGCGAAACAGACTGCAAACTGTGCTGCAGTATCGAGAGGAGAAACTGCAGCATTCCTACAATCCAAGTAACCTGATAAAACGTCTTAAACATAAACCTCAACAGATAATTGCTAGCAGCAAATGCAAGCTAGGGGAGAAACGAAATGTCTACAGATAATGCTAGGCGAGTGAAAATAACAGTTGCGCTATCAGTCATCGACAGTGATGCAATAAAAAAACAAACGTTTACTCACAGCTGTACACTAGCGCTTTTGCGAAGTGAAACAAAACCCACTCTTCTCCACTGCAATTCCACTCCATGCGAGCTAACTCATGTAGCTAGCTAATGCACTTCATTTAAAATCAACTATAAAGAATGAGCCTATGTAGCATCAGCACATCAGCATGAAAACACACACATGCACACTTTTCACGACCACTACTAAGTGGGTTACTCGTTTCCGTATCGGTTATCCGTACTCATACTTCTACTCAGCCTGAACAATAGATAACGATGTTGATAAACTCTCTGGGATACAATGATGAGAAAAGCAACAGACAGAAAAGCAGTGACACGAAAGTCTAGCACGTTTTAAGACTTGGTATTTCCATGGGCCTTGAAAGCACCTGGACTGGATCCTAATAAGACTTTACCCACATGCATTTTAGTCAGAACGTGTCTCTGGTGAGCTGAATTGAAATTTGATTGCTGTATCCCGTTTAATATGCAAATGAGCTCATAACACTGGCAACCAACTTCCTGTGTTGTTCTTTGTTTCCAGTCGTTCTATGCAAATATGGCTGGCAGAGAGAAAATCGTGATATCGCATGCTGTTTTTAATATGCTTCAACTCCGAAGAAGGTCGTCGTGGGCGATAGGGTAAGAATCGAATCAGGATTTTCACAATAAACACATTTTTCTTGATTCACAATATTTTCCACAATATTTTTGTTTACGTTTTCTGATAAAGTGACTGGACTAAAAACAGTATTCTCACAATATTTCTTTTGGTTATGATATTTTGGGAGGAATTTTGGTTCTGATGTAATGTACTGGGACAAGTATAGTTTATGACATTATATTGGGACATTATATTCTGTTATTAGAATTTTACTGGTGAGGTTTTGTGTATGACAGTAACATATTAGAAGGGGGTTTCATTATAAAGCATCAGAAGGGGTTACAGTTATGAAATATTGCATAGGGAGTTTTGGTTATGACTTATTGTCTTAGGCAGAGTTTCAGTAATGACATTATTTTGGGATTTCCGATTATCAAGTGTTGTATCACACAGTGTTTTTGTATTGGGAAGGTTCGATTATAATGTTATAATGTGAAGGGTTTAGTTATGGCATCATGTATTAGAAAAGGGTTCAATGATGACGGTGTACTAGAAGAGGGTTCGATTATGACGTTTCGTTTTAGACAGTGTTTCAGTAATGACATTGTACTAGGAGGGGTTTCGGTTACGGTGTATTAAATGGTGTCTCATTTATGACATAACATTTACAATGAATTGGAGGGGTTACAGTTATGACCTACTGCGTTGGGAGATTCATTTATGACATATTGCATTAGATGAGAGTTTGAGAATGGCATTATATTGAGAGGGGTTTTGGTTATCATGTTTTGTATTAGACGGTGTTTCAGTTATGACATTATATTAGAAGGGGTTTCTGTTACAATATATTGGATGGGGTTACTGCTATGACATACTTGTATTAGACAGGGTTTCGGTTATGACACTATATTGGGATTGATTTTTGCTCTCCATTTTGTTCACCTTTCAGTTATTAAACAGCCCACATTATTTCCTCAGAACGAAATTCCACACACTTTCAGAGACTATGCTTACAAATAGAATAGAGTACCGACAAATGATCCAGCCACTCAGATCTGGGATCATGCCGAATTTCTCATGAACAAATGTGCCTTCATATCAAAGCATCATTGCTGACACCTAAACTGAAAGCAAATGGGAGGAGTTAAGGTTTAAACACAACACAGACTAAACTGAGAGAATAATCATTTAAACATAGCATAAAATCAAGACAAAAATTTACTAGCTTATTTTCTGCATTATTAGGATTATCACGTTGGCATGGTAGCACCAAAGGGGCACTGAACTACACTTCTCATCAGCCGAAGCACATCACTCTCACCTGTGTCTTGTTTCACCTTGATTAGCACCATTACATAAGATCTAGTTTTTCACTGTCAAGCTTTTGTTGTTGTCATGGTCATATGTCATTGTGTGTGCCTCTGCCTCGCTCATAGTCTGCATGTTTTTTGCCTAGAATCCTCTGTTCAATGTTATGGTTCTTGTTTTCACTGTTTTTCATTATTTGTCTGCAGTTTATTTCATTAAAATTTGCACTTGCAGCAGCCTCCTCTACAATTCCCTGACAGAATGCTTGACCTAACATGGATGCAGTACATTCATCCTGGAGAAGAACTGCCTGATGTGGGAGCAACAGGGTAGAGGAGATTGGGTCAGAGCCACATGGGAATGGCTTGATGCCATGCACCCCCTCAGGAAATTTTTTGATGGGGGGATCCTGACCGAGATAAAACCATCTCCCACCCTCCCTGCCCCACTTCAGACATCTCTCTGCCTCCTTGCTCCGCTGAGGATGTCGCTCTGCCTCCTTGCTCCACTTAGGACATACCCCTACCCCTCACGTCCTTGCCATGGGCATCACTCCGTTGCTCTGCTCTGCCTTGGACGTCACTACACCACCCAGCTCCACCTTGGATGTCTCTCCACCTTCCTACTCTGCTGAGGAAATCGCTCTGCCTCCCTGCTCAGCTGAGGACGTTGCTCCACCTCCTTGATCCATCACTCCTCCGGTGTACATCGCTCCCCCCTCTTGCTATGCGGAGGACATCGACCACCCCCCACGCCCCCTTTCTACACGGAGGATGTCACTCCCGCCTTGCTTTGCAGAGAATGTTGCCCCCCCCCCGGCTTCATTAAGGAAGTTGCTCCCTCCTCCGGCTCCACCTTGGACTCCGTTCACCCCGCTTCCTTCAAGGTGGCCATCGCTCTGCTCTCGTGCTCCGCCTCGGACTTCATGCCACCCCTTAGCTATGCCGAAGAGATTGCGCCGCCTCACCACCTTGTGGAGGATGTTGTGCCTCCTGCTGACACTAAGGGTTTCGCTCCCATGGAACCTTGTCAGACTAAGGGCCCTTATCAGCATCTCGCATGACTGTTCAGGACCCCCTCTTAACTGTGTTTTGTGCTTTGGGAGTCGCGCCTTCGAGGTGTGCCGGCTTTTTGTCATGGTAGCGACAAAGGGGCACAGAACTACACTTCCTGTCAGCCCCAGCATCTGATAAGTCTCAATCACTCTCACCTGTGTCTCGTTTCACATTGATTACCTCATTTCAAGTTAATTCTTAATTTCACTGTTTTTGGTTATGTCTGCACTTTACTTCATTAAAATCTGTACTTGCAAGTGATATTCATTAAGTTGTTTTTATAGTAATAATTAAACAACACCAGTACAAGAATCGAGGAAGCCTACCTTTTCAAAAGAGCTAAATTTGAGACATTATTTTTATACAGTTTTGAAAAATTATTCAGGGCAACAAGGGCATTAAAAGTGACACCAGTGACTGGTTTTAACTTGAATAGTGTAGGTGGGGAGAGAGAGAGAGAGAGAGAGAGAGAGAGAGAGAGGTGTTCAAAAGGCTAAATAAAAAAAATAAGAACAATGCAGGATAAGCCTGAAAAGCATTAGTATTTCTGTGTTTGGATAAAATGAAGCAGCTGTGAGAGATGAGAGCAGTGCAGGTCAAAGGATGAGAGGTCAAAGGTCAACCACATACTCAATAATGAACAATAATGAATGCTTCAGTCTGTGCGTGGACTTATTTCTGTTACTTACCACAGAAAAATAAAATCACTCACACAACAACAGACAAGTATTCTCTTATATAATCCACTTCACACAATGCATCATGGCAGAGCCTGAAAATAGAAAATGAAGGGTTATAATGGCTTTATAACTGTTATGGCTTGTTACATGTAAAAGAGATTAATTCATCAATTATGTACTCACATTAATAATATAATCATAATTATATTCTCATGGACTACTGTCGTCGGGGTGTTGGGAGGTGGCCATTTAAGCCTGTCAGTTCCAGTGGAAGCCAGAGTCAGAGACCACACCTCCTTCCCTCCTAGGCCACACCTCCTTACATTTTATACCATGCCTCCTTCACTAATAACCCATGCCTTCTTTACATCGCCTTCACTTCTAGGCCACGCCCCCTTCTCTCCTAGACCATGCCTCCTTCATTTCTAGAAATCATTAGAGAATTATCCCATCTGTAATTGAAAAAACTAAAGATAAATGCATAGACATATATACACTGGAATGTTGATCACATATTATTTTGGGTATTTGACCTTGAGAAAAGACATTTAAAAGCGCTGACATATGAAGAATGTGTGACTGAAGAATCTGGACATGTTTGGAGATAAAATGTGACAAAATGCATCATTAATCTGAAACTTGGACCTGCAAAATGTTCATAAGTTGTCAACAATATTAATAAGTCTGAGCAAGCCATCATATGGTGCTTCTGTATGTTAGCTGCTCTGCTGGTCCGGTGTTGAGGGAGTAATGGTTCATTCTGTATCACTGACCTCCGTTATCGATGCCCTTTTAATGAGCACAGATGTCGTTTCCATTTCCCGCTTTATCTTCCTGTGTGAGTGGAATATGCCTAATCTACATTTATGAAGTTTTATAAAGCTGACCAGAATGTGCTTGATATAAAAGATAGCATGAAAGTGTGGGTTTGTAGTCAAAACATGAAAGTGTCACGGCTGGTACCATACACCGTCCTCAATTGTCTTTAAGTGTTAGTCACCGATAATTAACACGGCAGCTGTCGTGCTGGTTGATGTCTTGACAGCTTATGTGACATGCTAATGTTTGCTAAGTGTGCTCTTGTTAGCATATGTGTCATGACATGTTATATTTTATTTCATAATGCTTTACAATGCTAAGACCTAATAATTTCTCAGAAAAGATTATTAGTTGCTAAACCCATGGGAGGGGTATCAGTTGTAATGTATTGGGAGGGGTTTCAGTGATGATGTTGTGTGGGGAGGAGTTTCAGTGATGACGTAATGTATTGGGAGCGGTTTCAGTTCTGATGTCATGTATGGGGAGGGGTTTAAGTTCTGATGTCATGTATGGGGAGGGGTTTCAATGCTGACTCAGTGTATTGGGAGGGGTTTCAGTTATGATGTAATGCATGGGGAGGGGTTTCAGTGATGATGTCATGTATTGGGAGGGGTTTCAGTGATGATGTCATACTTGGGGAGGGGTTTCAGTGATGATGTCATGTATTGGGAGGGGTTTCAGTTATGATGTAATGTATGGAGAGGGGTTTCAGTTATGATGTCATGCATGGGGAGGGGTTTCAGTGATGTCATGTATTGGGAGAGGTTTCAGTTATGATGTAATGTATGGAGAGGGGTTTCAGTGATGATGTCATGTATTGGGAGGGGTTTCAGTTATGATGTCATGCATGGGGAGGGTTTCAGTGCTGATTCAGTGTATTGGGAGGGGTTTCACTTATGATTAAGTGTACTAGGAGGGGTTTCAGTGATGATTAAGTGTACTGGGAGGGGTTTCAGTTATGATGTCATGCATGGGGAGGGGTTTCAGTGCTGATTCAGTGTATTGGGAGGGGTTTCAGTTACAAAGTATTTGGAGTGCTTTCTGGTATGACAAAGAAAGTAATTTTTTTATGACACTTGCCTAGAGCACGACTAAAAATTGATATCATGGGATAACACTTGTAAGATATAATGCCCAGTGAAGCAATAAAAAGGACAGACAATAGAAGAAAAAAAGTGGAGGCACAGACGAGGAGCTTTGGAAACATTATCTCATTTACATTGCCTACTTAATATCATTCAAACAAATTGAGCATTTAGACGTGCTCAGCTTCCTCATAATATGATTTTATTAAGCAGGCTTTCTAGTTCCTTTTACATATCACGCTACGGTAATATCAGCATGACAGCTTCCATGACACGTTTATGACCTAGTATTCAGGAGGTCTCAACTCCATGCTTAGAACCCACAGTTCTGAATGAGTTAGTGTCTTCCCCTATCCCGGCTCATGGATGGCTCGGTAATCAGCTTTTGGGAAAACAACTGGACTGCAATTAAGAAGTTAAAAGTTTGCTGATTATTTGTTATTGGATTGCTGCACTGTTCTCCATTCATCTCTTACTGAACCAATAAAGTATCTATCTATCCGGAATATAAACAAGTCTCCCGCTGTATTCCCCATGTTCCCTTCCCATATGGTCCTGTAATAAGTATTTAATCATGAGTCTACTTCTGCATAACTGTAAATTACTTATACTTAATGCTGTGTTTTTACATACTGCTCTCTCTCTCTCTCTCTCTCTCTCTCTCTTTTTCATTTTTCTGCCCTCTATCTTCTGTAACTCTGCAAATGAAAAGCCTCAGTGCGTTCATTTGTGACATTTGAAATGCGTTGCTCCTGGGTTGTTGGCCGCAAAAACACACCAGGTTTCATTTTCACTCACTCCCATTTCATCAACTTTTAATATTTCTCTCTTTAGTCACATGTCTGTAAGTGGTAGTTCATTTACTGTGTGATGTATTCCTCCTGATGTCTGTAAACATCCTAAAAAATAACTTGCCTGAGTAATAAAACATGACCTTTCCAAGGTATTTCACTCCGCCTGTTCCACAACCAAGTACAGTTTTTGACATGATGTACATCTTATCTGTTTACAGCTACATTTAATGTTGCGTGAAACGGGTTAGTTCCCGTTGTCACTTGTGTTATAGCAGCTATAAACAGTCGTTCCCTCACCAGCCGCTCTTTTTTCTCTCTATTGAAGTTGATAAGACAAAAGAAAATGCAGCCTGTCATGTTAAACATAAACTCCTCTTTCCCGAAGACGTCAGAAAAACGTAAAGTTTGACTGTTACAAAGCACCGACACTGGAGACTCCTTCCATAAAGATTATATAAGCATCTCCTTTCTTCAAGAAAACGTCACGATTTTATTTAAATCCTTTTATGTGGCGTATCCGTGGTACAAGAATGAGCTGTTACTATAGAAACAGTAACATCATTTGTAAAGATTGAAAGGACTTCTATAATAAGTAAGAAGTAAAAACGAATACTTGTACTCTTAATTCCATTTACACAGGAATCTTCACATTCGCATGTATTTGATCTCATGCAAATTACAGCTTGTTTTACAATTCACATGATCACAATGATCACAAAATTTTATTAAATGATGTATAAATGAAGTCATAAGAAAAGGCACGAACACTAACTCCTCCCCTGTTATTAGCCCCTCCCATAAACCTGTCCATAGACCCAGTCTGAGATTTAACCTCTTAACCTTCGTAACTTTTCATATCTTTGAAAGGTGAAACACTGCAAAATGCACGAATTTCTAATTTTACCAATTTTTACTTTTAAATACTTCACACTTACTTTTAAATATTTGACACTTTTACTTACAAATACTTGATACTGATACTTTTAAATAATTGGCACTTTCTTTTAAAAATTGAGAATATGAGAATTGTACTTGACCCTTTTATTTCTTCATTTTTCACTTCAATTTTAAGTACTTGACGTTTATTTTTAAATACGTGAACATTTCCCTAATAATTGTAACTCGTTATATCTGCGTTACGTGAATAATCTCCTGATTCATATGTGAAAATTAGACGTGGATTTTTAGACACGTTATATTTCATACAATTATGGTATTAGTGCTTCATATGTTCACGTCATTTTTTTCAAAAATGTTCATATTTGATGTTCATGTGATGTTTTTACACACGATTCGTTTATTTTCACAAATGATTTATTTTTTTAACGTGTGGATAGGTCACACGAGATTACGTTTGATGTCACGTGATTACTCGACGTTCAATTTAAAGGCATGACGTGTTCAAATGCATCTTTCCCTTTTACGGATTCATGTGTGTAAAACATATGATCACGTGAAATAAGGGTGAATAAGCGTTTGAGAAACGACACCATACCTTCATACAAGTATGACATTTTTTGTACTTTTTATACCGTATAAAACATCTCCCTCTCTTGATCTTCTTCTAATTTCTGATACAAACTCTGACCTTAACCCTGACTTTCGCTTCTGTATCTGTAAAGCAATAGAAAGTTATGAAAAGCTGCATTTATGAGAGGTGTATTATGTAAGAACAGGTGCTGAAAAGTCATCGTGCTCTTCTCGTTGTTGTCTTTATTTCTTCAATGTCAGAAATGTGAATGCAAAAAAAAAAAAAAATCCTTTCTTATTTCCCTTTAGACAAAAACACTGTCATTTGTACATCAGTGAAGTGAAAATGAATCTCCACATCTGTTATATTGCAGCTCACTTTTTTTTTTTTTTTTTTTTTTTTAATCTGCACAATGGCACCCTTTTTACTGAAAAGTTTCTTTTGTTTCTTTCTTTCTGGAATGAAACGAGCTTTTAATCATTTAGCAGCTGCCCTTCGATCTTCTTTTACATTAACATTTAACAAGAGATGCATCACTGTAGTGCGGGGAGAACTTTATGCCTTATTCTACTTTAAAATGACATTAATGTTCTATACTCGAGGTTGTGCATCTTTTTTTTTAAGGTCTTCATACAACATTAATGACATTACAATTGTATTTTGTTTTATATCGTCTGAATAAGAAACAATAATCAGTAATGTAATGGATTGTAGGAGTGTGTGTGGGTGTGTGTGTGAATTTGCATTTGCACCTGTAGAAGCTATATATATATATTTATATATATATATATAGTGTGTGTGTGTGTGTGTATTTCTAAAGCTGTGTTTTTTGTCGGCTTATTTAACTTAAGATGCATTGTAGAACATGCTTTGTGACAGTGTCTGTTGTTAAAAGCACTATGCGAATAAAACTGAATTGAATTATTTTTAAAAAAATCTTCTTCTTATTATTATTATTCTTAATGTTATATTTTTTAAGCAACGTTTCACTCCACAACTTGATTCTACAGCAGTTTAAGCTATGACCTATAACATTAATAATTATAATAATTAACAATTAACTAGTATATTGATTACATGATATTTATTATAGATGATACATAGTACATTTTGTGTGCATTCTGTGTAGAAATACCTGCACTAAAATATATAATGATATAAAGACTATAAAGTTTGAAATTAATCTTTATTCTATGATACATTTGACATTATATATTATGGTCAGTTATATAAAATACATAATTGAAACTATATTATAACTATTTTAATTTAAGTTTATAGAAGTGAAATCAAAGTTGTGTTTTCTGGAGTTATATAAAATTAAAACTGTGTTTGTTAATATAAAGCATACTGTTCCATCATCTAAATGAGAAGTTATAAACATCTGTGTGTGTGTGTGTGTGTGTGTGTGTGTGTGTGTGTGTGTGTGGATAAGTAGCTATATAAATTCACTCGGTGTCAATAATCGACAAGATCAAGAACTTTTGTTATTCATGAAAAGACAGATGGCAGATAACAGCGAGCAGAAATTCTAATCTTTCACTTGGATTAATGAAGAAAGTGACTCAGAGGCTCAGAAGATAAAATCGTTCGTCTTTCTTTTTCATGTTTTCTTTTAGATACTTTGTTAGGATGGAGGGAAAAGGGAATTGGCTTGTCCCTACGCTTCTGTTTTGTTTGGGAGTGTGATGAGGGAGAGATGATTAACACTCACAATTTCACACACACACAAAAAATAATTCAGACTAAAGCCCCCCCCCACCCCCCCCCCCCCCCCGAGAGATATTTTATTTCTGATACAGTGCGAGCGTACTGCGAAACGTAGATTAACCGGAGTATGTAGTCATAAAGAGATTTAGATTATAAATTAGAGATTAGATTGTGAGGGAGAATAAAGCAGGAAAGCTGGAAAATCCGATCAGTTGGAACATTTAACGCTATGGGAACACCTTCAGCGTGACCACGCTCTGAATCATGTGTAATCAGTCCAATGGATGGGCGAGACGTCACGGGCGGGGTGACGTAGCGACCAGGAAGCTTAAAAGGTAGATACAGGTGGATACACTGAGACGCAGAGTCTCGTTCCCTTGGGGAACCATGGTTACATACAAACCTGGAGACGTTCCCCTTCAGGAACTCAAGCTGCGTTGAAACGCTACGGGAACGAGTATGCCCACACCACCAGACTTACAAACCCCTGCCTAGTGTGGAAGAGCATAGCTAGGGCAAAAGAACAAAAGAGCCCGAAGTGGCTCGCATGTCGAGGCCATAGAACCTTACGAAAGTCAGGGGTACAGACCAACCCGCAGTGTTGCAGATGTCCGCATAGGGACACCTGCCAGAAAGGTCTTGGAGGCCGCCACACTTCTAGTGGAGTGAGCCTTGACTCCCAAGGGCGAGGGAAGATCAGAGGACTCATAGGCCAGACAGATGGCATCCAAGACCCACCGGGTAGCTCTGAGGACGTATGCACACACTGGACACATACAGTTAAGCCTCTGCTGGTCGGGCTCCCGAAAGGGAGGAGGAAAGAAGGCCTGGAGTACGACAGGCCGTGGTGTAGAGGAGGGAACTTTTAGGAATATACCCTGCTCGAGGGTAGAGAAACGCTTTGGCCAGAGCGTCTAAAAAGAGAGTGCCACTGAGAGGGCCTGTAGATCCCCAACTCTGTTGAGAGAAGGAGGTTTACAGAAAGCCTCCAGAGATCGTACCGGAGGCCTCAGCCTCAGCGCACAGCGGAGGAAACGTGTAACTAGGGGGTGTCTGCCCATAGACTGACCATCATGAGGGGCATGATAGGCCACAAAGGCCGCCACATAGACCTTCAAGGTGGAGAGGGTCAACCCTGAAGAGAATCGGACCCGCAGGAACTCCAGCACTGTACCAACTGGGCAGTTAACTGGGTCGAGCTGGCGGTCTCCGCACCAAGAAGTGAAACATTTCCACTCAGGGCATACAGTTTCCTCGTTGAGGGAGCTCTGGATTGGAGAATGGTCTCAACATCCTCGGTTGAGAGACTGGAAGCTACGAGTTGTGCCCCCCAGAGGCCACACCTACGGCCTCCACAACTCCGGGCAGGAGTGGAAGCCCGCCTGTGAGAGGAGGTCCCTCCTGACGGGGATCTCCCATGGAGGGCCGTTGAGGAGGGAAATTGGGTCCAAGAACCATACTCGGCCTGGCCAGAATGGGTCTACTAACAACAGAAGGACCCTGTCCTGGCACACTCTCCCCAGAGCTCCCGGGAGCAGAGCAATCGGGGAAAGGCGTACAGACCTCCCCGGTGGTTGACGTAAGAGACCACCTCTGTGTTCTGTGCACCAACACATGGCGAACTCTTAGGTCCAGGAGAAAGTGTTTTAAAGCTAGAAACACAGCCATCGTCCCCAGGCAGTTAATGTACCACGTGAGATGGCAGCCGCTCCACAGACTGTGGGCTGAGTGGCCACTCATGACTGCTCCCCAACCGCTGAGAGATGCGTCCATCGCTAGCATTACGTGGCAACAAGGAGCTCCAGCAGACGTGCCTGCATCGTGGTCGAATCCCACACCACGCCCAGATAAGTGGTTCTCTGTACTGGAGAAAGCACACTTTTCTTGGCATTTAGTCTTAACCCCAGCTCTTTCATGTGGGCGAGAACGACATCTCGATGCCGAACCGCCACCTGCTCCGATTGAGCTAATATCAACCAATCGTCGATATAATTCAGTATGCGAATGCCCCGGAGTCGCATAGGAGCCAGAGCAGCATCCACTCCCTTCGTGAAAGTGCAGGGTAAGAGTGCTAGGCCGAACGGAAGAACCCGATATTGGTAAGCTTCGCCCCAGAAAGCAAACCTTAGGAACTTCCTGTGTGGGGGAAGGACAGAGATATGGAAGTATGCGTCTTTTGATCGATCGTGACAAACGAGTCCTTGGAGCTGATCTGAGACACGACTTGTTTGATTGTGAGCATCCTGAACGTCAGTCGCATGACTGAGCGGTTCAGTTGACGCAGATCTAAACTGGGACGCAACCCTCCATCCTTCGTTGGAACAATGAAGTACCGGCTGTAGAACCTTGGCTCTCTGTCATGAGGAGGGACCACCTCGATAGCCTCCTTCCTCAAGAGAGTGTTTACTTCTTGTTCCATTACCAGAGCCTGCTCGGGGGCCACAGAATGGGAAGGACCCCGCAAAAACGAGGCGCTGGAGAACCGAAGATTCAGTAGCCCCTCTCTACAGGACCCATTGAGACAAATTTGGCAGAAGTTTAACGCTGCCAAATAGTCTATTAAGGGAATCAGTCTCTCGAGACTGATCTCTGGTATAATGAGAGCAGCTAGCTCGGTGCCCTGAAGTGGCGGACCGGCGGGGGAGGGCCGAACTAACTGCTCTGGAGACCTCCGAAGAGGTAGCGAGGTAACTGAAGAGGTAACTGAGAGAAGTGCCTGCTGGAGACCGCTGCGCCCTAAAGCACCATGGGTGGCAGGGTTGGCAGATTGATCTCCTGAGTCTAGCTCTTTCAGCAGATTGGCTTGGTAGGCAAAAAACCAGCCTGGCCTGCTGCCTTGTACCCCCTGCCCACCAGTGCTGAGGTGATGCCGGAGCCTTTAGAGATGCTGCCTTGCTGGGGGACAGATAGCTAGCCAGCGTCTCTTTAACCCGGGGCATCGCCCTGTAACCATGCTCACTCAGCCCCAACACATTAGCATAATGACTGGAGGTGGGACTGAAGATACGAGCCGAGAAAGGCCTCCACCATGACCTCGACACCTCGGTGTGGAGGTCGGGGAAGAAAGGTAGGCTCTGGCGTGGAGGTGGCGGCTCCTCAAAGAGAGCCTTCTGGGAGCGAAGCACATGCAGCGGCAAACGCACGCAATGTGGGCTCCGCTCCTAAACAGACAACGCACAGACCGCATGTATCCCCACCTGTAATATAGCGCAGGCAGGGAGAAACACACCGCCTAAAATGCTGCCTGCTCTCGCCTCATGTTTCGTCTTTTCACGAGCTTTAGGCATCCCGCAGCGAAAGCGAAACCACACAAAAGGACCAACACACAGAGCGCGCGCTGAATGAAAAAAAGCTTCCTGGTTGCTACGTCACCCGTAACAGATGCCCGTGACGTCTCGCCCATCCATTGGACTAATTACACATGTGATTGAGAGTGTGGTCACGCTGAAGGCGTTCCCATAGCATTTCGACGCAGCTCGAGTTCCTGAAGGGGAATCTTTTTCAAATCGTTTTTTAATCCCTCTATGGTACACATCAGATAAAAAAAAAAGTTTTTGAACTTTTTTTTATACTTAATATAGAATAATTAAACATGATATTTATTTTATAAATATTTTTAATTTTAAGGGATTTTGAAACAATTGACGTTTCCATCCAGAAAAAGGAAAAACATTTTAAAAATACCAATCTGCAAAGTCAACAAATTAAACAATCACACTGAACAAGATGCAACACACAAAGAAGTGAAATGTATGACATCTGCATTGTTTAATCTTCCTGCTCTAATCATGCCTGCCACTTTACCGCCTTATCATCACCGTCATCATCTATACTTTCTCTATAGTTTTAATACCATCACTGCACCTCCATCTTCATCCTTGTCATCATCCTCATTCTTATTCTCATCATCTTCATCACTAAATGCCACCTCATCCTCACTATCATCCACTGGGAGTGCTCTTTCTGCTTTATATCTCTTTAAAGCTCAGTAGAACAAAGAGGTGTCCAGCTCTCACATAATACAATAATGTATGATCATTATTATTATTATTCGAACCTTATATATGAACAAAAGAATATACACAGTCAGGTACGTAAAAGTTTGGACATTGCCAAAGTTATTTTAGCTTGTACCCCAGTATGAATATGAGCTCAAAGTGCAGACTTTCAGCTTTAATTTAAGGATATTTACATCCAAGTCGGGTGAACGGTGTAGGAACTAGAGCACTTGTGTATCAAATGTTCATTTTTAATACTTGGTTGAAAAAGTGCTTTGCAGTCAGAGACTGCCTGAAGTCTGGAACTCATAAACATCACCAGACGCTGGGTTTCTTCCCTGATGTTCGCTCTAAACGTCACTCACAAATGCAATACTTATGCAGCTACCTGTTGCTTTTCTTATGGCCTAGCGTGATTCCATCACTGTTGCCTCAGGGCAACACACACGCACGTTCGTGTAAGTTTCTAACACACACACACACATCTATATTTCTGACATAAAGTTATTCAAAACATATATTTACTTACCAATAAACACAGTTTGAATTTTTATCTTGACGAAAATGACTGGAACGCTGCTTAAAACATCCATTTTCACTAGAGGACATACGGCTCTGCGTCACACGTGCACTCCTGCTGTAAGAAGACTCAAACTGCCTGCCAGTGGATCACATGACCAGTTTTTAGCATTTCTATTGGTTAGTATTGGGGCCACGCCTCTTGATGAAGAATGGACTCACAAAATCGATTGTTGCAGCAAACCAAAATTGCTCATGTTCATGGTACCATAGAGGGGATATTTGCTGTGTTTCCATAAATAAATAAATAAATAAATAAATAAAATAGTCCATGTATAGTAATTATGTTGAAATTAAAAGCAAGCTTACAACTAAATATACAATTAATAAATGAATATAAAAAAAATTATAAATTCGCAAAAATAAACGAGATAAAGATTTTTCATAAAGAAAATATGTGAATAATAATATAAAAAGCCAGCAAATAAGCAAACAAACAAACAAACAAACAAATTAATAAATTAATAAGTCGATCTTTTTAATATACGTTTATGGATTTTTTGTGATACGTTGTATTAATATAATAAATGGCCCACCACATGAGATAAAGTTTTTTTTTGTAAAGAAAATATTTGTATAGTAATATAAAAAGCCAGAAAGAAAGAAAGGAAGGAAGGAAGGAAGGAAGGAAGGAAGGAAGAAAGGAAGGATAAGTAAATCATTTTGAAAATAGAATTATATAGATTTCTGTGACACCTTGCATTAATATAATAAATGGCCCACCACATGAATATTTATAAAAATATATTTCACAAAGTAGGAAACAATACATGGGTATCTTAGATTACAATACGCAGAGTAAATAATTCAACATACAAGTATATAAGCATTAAAGCACAGTAGAAAATATGATCTGCATGTAAGTCTATCGTGTGGGTTCTACTGAAAACTGCCATGAAGAGGATCGGAACAAACGGAGGAACGCACGCAGCTGTAGTGCCATTCGGAGATCTCCATGTGCAAGAGCTAACGTGCATAAACAAAATGTCCTCAAAGAAAGCTAAAGAACGTCAGCAGTGACTATGTACACGTCGATTTTTTCTCCTGTTTCTCTACTATCATACAGTGTGGAACATTACGCACACGTCTGCAGTTTATGAATTATGGGTTCTACATGACCGGCGGGTTATACACAGATCCGCTGGACAGTCCGGGGGGTTATTGTGCTTGAAATGATCACTGGTACTCTGTATACAGTATATTCATATATACACACAGTATCTCTTCTCTGTGGACTCACAGTCAGCGTCGTGGATGCCGTTTACACCTGATCGCTTCATGCGTTTTGTAGCTGGATTGTCACGTTCACGTTCGACACGCTGCCAACACGAAGGTCAAACGGAATCCCGTGGCTGACGTTCTCATGTACCCGAGTGAACTGTCCTGAAAAGTAGATTTTAATAGTGTAAATATGTAGTAAGTAGAAAACCGTTCTGTAAAGCTAGCTAGCTTGTATCAGGAAGGATTGCAGTGATGACCTAATATAGCAGGAGCGATTTTTACGATGTAATCGAACAAGGCCATGTTTCAGTTATGACACATTGAGATTTCGGGTCTGACCTATTATATCAAAAAAGATGTCATAACGTTATGACAGAAAGTATCAAAAGGGTCTCAGCCATGACAAGATGTATTGATCAGGGTTTTAGTACTGTAGTTTCAGTGATTATAATCACTGGAAGAGGTGTCAGTAATGACATAATGTACTAGGAGGGGTTTCAGTCATGATAAGATATAGTGATCTGGCTTTCAGTTATGACATACTGTATCGAAAATGTTTCAGTTATGACCTAATATATTGCAAAAGGTGTCAATTATGATGTAATGTTTAAGGATGAGTTTCAGCCATGACGTAATGTTTAAGGAGGAGTTTCAGTCATGACGTAATGTTTAAGGAGGAGTTTCAGTCATGACGTAATGTTTAAGGAGGGGTTTCAGTCATGACGTAATGTTTAAGGAGGAGTTTCAGCCATGACGTTATGTTTAAGGAGGGATTTCAGCCATGACGTTATGTTTAAGGAGGGGTTTCAGCCATGACGTTATGTTTAAGGAGGGGTTTCAGCCATGACGTTATGTTTAAGGAGGGGTTTC
>CM074998.1:1137270-1144754 GCA_037576825.1 Pangasius krempfi | reverse complement strand
TTAAGGAGGGGTTTCAGCCATGACGTTATGTTTAAGGAGGGGTTTCAGCCATGACGTTATGTTTAAGGAGGGGTTTCAGCCATGACGTTATGTTTAAGGAGGGGTTTCTCTTATGACATAATGTGTCGTGGGGTTTCTCTTATGATGTAATGAGTAATATACTGGGACGGCTTTCAGTTATGACGTATTGCATTGGTACTGCAATATGACCTAACATTGTGAAAGAGTTTGTTGTGTTTTGATGTTTCAAATGAAACGTTGTGTTTCATTTATGTTATATTGTTCTGGATGTCAGTCATGACATGTTATATTGAGACGGTTTTTCATGGCCCAATGTGTCTTTTATTCACAGATGCATTTACTCTTATATAACATCTGATTAAAAGGCATCTCAGACCTCCTGAAATCTTGAGTGATTTCATTTAAATCTCTTTTAAACAGGTGCGTTTACACCTGCATTTTTATGTGGATATATAGATGTGTTGATATATAGTTATAACTCTGATGCTCAAAACACGAGGCATGAAATGACCAGGTGTAAACAGGATCATTGGTGACCTCTGCATGGGCTGCAGTACTGTATTTCTGATTTTAGCGATTATAAAAAGAGCGTCCCGGTGACAAACCAAACAAAGCAGAAAAAGAGAAACTGAAATGACACCATATTTTTTATACCCGCAGCACAAAACAGACAATGAATATTCATATATTAATAAATCATACTACACTAATGAAGTAAACACGATTGATGTTTCCAAAAATGTTTAAATACAACCGTATTTAATGTTTGCTTCTGTAAAAAGAAGGCCTCGTTGTTTCTACATTTCTCTTTTTTTGTCTTCAGTCTGTTATAGGCTACTAATGTTCGAGTGTGAAACACACTAAGAGCGTGAATACAAACAGGGTGTATAAAGCAAGCCGCGAGGCTTTTCAGGAAATCCGGCCACTCGGTATCAAATGCTATCTCAACTAAGATCTATTAAAGCCAATATTGTACACTTATCTCACCTTTAAACATACACACATACATTCAACATAGTAGACCATATATTGCTTTTTAGTCGATTTTGTAAGGTTCTTCTTTCTTCCTCGGATTGGCTGGATGATGTTAAGGAGACGTGTGGAGCCATTTTGAGGCCTCAGAAGTTCATCCACTTCACTGAATCCTTTTTTTTTTTGTCTTTCTCTTTACGTGACCAACAAGAACCTACATTTCCGGTGGTCACAGTGAACAAACGACAAGCCAAAAACACTTAATCTAAAAGACTCCACAAGAATCAGTGACCTCCTACGACAGACACTGTGGTGGTGAAGTTCAGCCCCGTTACGCACTTCGATGTGGATGACTAACCCTAGTATGCTTGTCTCTAACAGTTTTCCAAAAAAAAAAAAAAGTTCCCGCCATTTTGAAACAGATGTGTTTTAATCGTGATCTGGCGAGCACCATAATGCAAACGTCATGAGAGTGAAAAAAAAGTAATGCCTCAAGTTTCTTTGTCGCTCTCGCCCACTGAGTAGAGCTCTCCGAGTCTTCTAAACCGCGGACCCCACTCTCTGAGATAATCGAAATTCTGGTCCGAATCTGATGAAGAAGTTTCCAGCGAGCTCAAAGATCCAGCCATAGATCCTCGACCTTCATAGCCGTAGATCTGGATGGAGTCGTATGGCGGTGCCGTCGGGTCATTATCAGCCTCGTGGAGCCGGACGTTAATGAACTCGTCGATGTCGACGCCGTTGGCGGCGGGTCTGAGTCCGGCGCGTACGCTGTAGCTCAGCTCGGGTTTGATGTCTTTACGAGGCAGGAAGCCGTTGATGCCGTCAGGGTTCTGCAGCGTGGCGATGTCGAACGCCTCCGTGTCCTCCTCACCGCCGCCCTCGTCGTCGTACGTGATGATGTTCTCACGAACGTCCTCTTCGTCTTTGATGATCAGCGGCTCGCTCTTGTGCCGCCGCAGAGTCACGAACAGAACCACGATCACTAGAAAGATAACATTAACAAACCAGATTTAGACACACTATGATGCGCTCATTAACTCATTGTTGACATACGATGTTTACAGAGCTGTTAATACTTCAGGCATGTCATAAAATATTGTAAATAAATAATGTAAACTATTTACTACTTCTCCATTTTCATTGGTCCGTGTGCTTAAACAATCACAACTGCTTGTGTCCCAGGGCCTGCTCTTGTTGGCTGCTAGTGATTTTATGTTAGCATATCATTTTTACATGAATGTTACATTGCTAGGATCTTTTGTTTATTAGAGTGTTTAAGTTAATGCTCATGTTTTCTAGGTGTTAATTTAAGAAAAATTTTTTACACAGCATTTAGTGGCTCTCTGCTGAAATCCACTGGACGGTTGATACAAATAATTCTCAATTGCACACAGAGAATTGAACATTAGCCACGTAGCTGCAGCTAAACTAACAGCGAACTAGCGCCCCCTTTAGGATTTCGCTGTCATGTTAAGGCATGTTGATCGGTTAATAAAATCAAACTTGTTGCACAGATCTGACATTTCAATCTGTGCTTCGATAAATCATTCACAATAATTAAACACAGCACACATGGAGGATTTCAGAAGCTCGTACCCAGCAGTAGGATGATGCAGGCGAGGATTGCGATCAGCGCCCCCATGCTGAGGCCGATGGGCAGGACGAAGGCCTCCACGTTACACGACTGAACCACGCCGTCTTTACTGCAGCCGCACACTCGGATGGTCAGCGTGTTGGTGCTGCTCATCGGCGGGTCTCCGTCGTCACTCACCACGATGGGCAGCAGGTACACTTCCTGTTTCTGACGACGAAACGAGTCATGCTTCGCCAGGATGCTGATGGAATTGTCTGAGGAGTGAAAAAACAAATCTTAATAAGATGTACTGGCTTGAGTATCATGAGTACTTTTGCCCTTTGGGACAAAATAAAGAATTTTTAAACAGTTTTTCCAGGGACTTTCCTTAAGATGGATTTATTTCGTAGCTAGCTAGCATGACTAGATTTCTAAAAGCATTTTAAGTATTTTTAAATTATTCATAAAATGTTCAGAAATAACCACTGGCTAGTTCACAAAAGCTAGCTTGACAGTATTTCCTGAGAGGAATTTAAGCCATGCATGTTGTCTTGTTAGCTAACTAAATAGCTAACATGAGCTAACCTGACAGGATTTGTTAAGATTTTTATCTCATATACAGTACATAATGTTCATAATAGTCGCTGCTAATGCTAAATAGATAAAATAAGCTAATCTGAAACTCGGACAGGACTTTTTACATTATATATTTAATATACAGAACATTCACTTCTAAAACGCTCCTACTAGCTAATATAAGTTATTTTGACAGGATGTCCGGGGCTTATTAAGTCATATTAAGTCATATTTATAAAATGTTCATAATATTTATAGGTAACACTAGCTAGAGAGCTAATGTGAAACACTGAATTTTTTTAAAAAGTTATATTAAACATTAAATATTCAGAATATTCACTGCTAATGCAAGCTTGCTAGCTAAGGGGACAGTCACACTAGACTTTCATCATTCGAACTTTCTTCAGCGAGCGCTGCGGATATGGGCGGCAACCGGCATCATGCACCAATGCGTTGTTTTTTTTTTATCGTGAATATGCATACGTGGATTCTGACGTGCTTGCACTGTTGCTGTGGGTTCACCCTGTCCTTCAGTCGTGGAATGAACGTGGAGAGTTTGTATAAAACACGACGGTGTGGCTATAATCAGTGTTTCCTCCATCTTGGATTTTCTTAAGAGGTCACGCCGTGACTTGTCGATCTTTTTATCGGTCACACGTCTTCATGTGATACTTCAGGTCAGAGTTCACCAAACTTGAACTTTGGAATGCAGAGAAATGCGAAACTTCTTTCACCCGAGATTGCGTTTCCGTTCTCCAGCGTTCGCATGCGCATGGAAATGAAAAGCGTGGTGTGACCGCATGAGCTAGCATAAGATTTCCGAGAGGATATACCGTATGATTGTGTATTATTCACTGCTAATGCGAGCTGATATAAGTTAATAAAAATAACCCTCTTTGAGTGCGTCACAAAAGTACTTCTGAGGGCCGAGTGCTTAGAAATGTACATAAATTTCTTTGAAATCAGAAGTTAACGTGGGACAACAGGACGGAACATTACAAAGCGGAAAACCCAGAAGGAGGCTTAAGGAAGTAAATAAATTAGATTTGTTCTTGGTGTTTTTGTAAAATATTTGCTGGAGGCAGGACAATAAAACTCGGATCCTTGTGGAAATGTATTGAGTGAGGGGGGGAAAAAAAAAGCAGTGTAAAGTTCTCCAGTTTCTTCAGTGCGTCTCGGTGTTCATTATCTACTTCTTCATCATCTTTTCGCTTCATATTTGTACTTTATACTCCTGCAAGAATCTCCTGTGAACCACAAATGGATTTCTAATCGCTTAATAGTCTCGAACGTTCCGTACGTTCATGAGAGAGAAACAGAATAAAGCAGGTGGGAAGAGAAAAGCTTCGAGGTGGCGTGAACATTGAGATAATGCAGCGATGAGTGGAATAAATGAGCTCCGGAAATGACTTTTTTCATCATGAAAGCCTTCCTCAGGTCTCAAACGCATCACCTTTATGTGAAAACAAAGTGCGTCCCGAAGCAACTTTTCCTGCGGCGCGTATTCGCTGAACGAGAATCCGGCGCAGATTTAATTTAAGTTAATAAACACATTAATGAAAAATACAAAGGTGATGATTTTGTGTCTCACTAATATCACAAAGCAATTATTTTCAAATACTTTCCGTCGCTTTATCATTTTAATTACAGGAACGTTTTCGGCTTTATTGTTTTCCGTAAAGGACGGAGGAAGAAAAATTGGCAGTCATAAAAAGTCTTTTCTTACTTTAACAGAGGAGCAACAGCTAATTTCACTTTCTTTCAGAAGCCATTTTCAACAATCGAGTTCAATTCTTGCGAAACTTTCAGTATGCTAATGTCTCTGTTTGTACTTCTGTTCACTATTAGTTTATTTATACCACATTCATTTCCTGACCGTAGTGCAGCTAAAAATCACGGGTTTATATTAATGCGCTCGTTCTGATACGTTATTGTTTCTATAGCAACAGCAAACAGAAATGTGTTTATTTAACATTTATGGAAGGAGTCTCCAGTGTCAGCGCTTTGTAACCGTCAGAGGTGAAGCTGTAACTTTAAGGACAGAGGAGTTTACACTTTGCAGTTTCTTAGTAACATGAACACGACATTTGAGAGAAAAAAAGAGAAGTGCTTCTTCTTCTTCTTCTTCTTCTTCTTATTATTATTATTATTATTATTATTATTATTAATACATTAGTCTCTCATTAGTCTCTCACCTGATAGATTAATCCATAATAATAATAATTATTATTATTATTTTTAACTTTAAATCACTTTTGCATATTTTTATTAGCATTATTGAATTCCTCTTATTCGGCTAGTTTCATTTTTGCTTGTTCCAAACTCACTGTCATGTCGAGTCATTGATATCTACCTTTGACCATTTTTACCCCAAATCCCTGGAGGCACTTAACGCCTCAGGCTCACTGTAAAAACACGCTGACCTTACATCTGCTCTTCAACACACTCAGAGATAAAATGACCTTTAGAGAGGAAAGATTTTTCTTTGAATTCTGAAAACTTGCCCACAGAAAAGTGTTCATCATGCGACTGCTCTGATGAGCCGCACCATTTTTTCCAAACGATTTATTTTCATCGCAATTTACTGCATCTTGTCTTTATCCATACGCTGATCTCTGCACATCAGACCAACACAAACACTCGATATTCAGGCAGGGTTTTAAACCTTCTCCACTTATATTTGCATAAAAAATATTTGACATTAATGTTTCTGTTTCAGGCTCCGAGCCGATGCTGAATCTGAGGCCTGGTTGTTGTTGTGGTCGCTGATTTCTGCTCTTCATGTCCTCATAATCTTCCATAATAACACCGCGTGTATCGCCATTATAATTATTCCTCACCTAGTAATTACAGTTTTAAGCGTTATCTAATCACTACCTTTGGCCTCACTGCGGCAGAGCGTTATTAAACTTTCCCAGAATTTGAGAGCCGAATGAAACAGGAAATCACCGCCGTCTGCCGCGCTATTCTCAATCAGCACTGTATTGAAGTGTGAGGTCAAAGGTCAATTTCTTCATAACATGGCTGAATAGCGGCTGACCTGAAAAATTCCCCGGACTCATGCTCCATTTTCTCTCTTACATTCTACATTTTCTCCTTTTCAGAAAGAAAAAGGGTGTTTTTTTTTAAATTCTTTCTATTTAAGGCTCCATTTCTTCCGCTTACGATGGACGTTTATTTTTCCGCGTTATTTTTAGGGAGGAAAGAGAGAAGTGTTGCTTTCCTTTATTTTAGAAAGAGAGCTCTTTGACGTTCTACTTTTTTTTTGGAAGGAAACGTCTTTCTTCTCTTTCCTTAAAAGAGGGACGTTTCTCTTTTGCTTCCTTTCCCTCCTTCCTTTCAGGAGGCAACTTGTATTGTCCTTCTTTTTTAAATTTTTAATCATGGGGCTTTTTTTCCCCTTCTTTTAGAGGACACTTTCTCTCCTTTCAGGTGGAAGAGCCTTTTTTTTTTGGAGGATAACTTCATTTTTCCTTCTTTTAGGATGGAAAGACAAAATCCCCATCATCCTTCCTTTCACAGGAGGGGAAGTTTCATTTTTACCTCCTTTTTTAAAATTTTCTCTCCTTTCAGGTGGACGAGCCTGTGTTTATTTTTGATTTCTTTTAGCGGAGACGCTTTTTTCTTCATGACATGACTTCCATTTTCCTTTCTTTTATCCGGGAATGTTTTTGTTTTAGGGAGGAATCGTCCTCTTTTACAGAGGGAAGATTCATTTTTTTGCTTTCTTTTCAGAGGAGAAGCTCTTTTTCCTTTTCTTTTTGGAGCATCCTTATTTTTTAAGAGGGAATCTTCTTAAGCCGACGTCATTACAGACAGAAGGAATGATATGACGATTTGTCACCTGGAGCCCTGATATCGGGGGTCGTTGGAGCAGAGTGGGTTTTTCTGTGCATGTAACCCACACTAAGCCGTCTTCCTGCTAAATGACACGAGACATAGAGCTCACCGAAGCAATCATGGTATTTAGCAAACAACTTTAGAGCCATCTGTCACAGCACCAGGGCTCTATGCGATCACCCACGCTGAGCTGAACCTCGATCGCTCAGTAGAAGCGCGGCTCGGATGCCGTTCATCTGCTTTCTTTCCCAATGCACCGGGGAGTAAAAAATGCTAGCTGATGTCCAGGCTAACGAACAGCTGCTAACTATCAGGTACACTAATTCCACCAGATCTCCCCTCCAGACACAATAAACCCACCGGATTGCGTTGGACACAAAACATGGCATCTGTGATGTTCTCTGTGTTCTACACGAACAAAATAAAAGCAAACACAACGGAAATGAATAATGCAGTTAGTCTTCTGCGCACTTCTGTTACACGGACTTGAATAACGATT
>CM074998.1:1107270-1134770 GCA_037576825.1 Pangasius krempfi | reverse complement strand
ATTGACCTCATTGCTGTAGTTCGAAACTAAAGAAACTTCAGACATCCAACATGTTTTTGATGATTAAGTGCGTTTGTGTTCGGGTTACATATTTTTCAGTTTGATAGTATGAAAGGTATTATTATTATTATTATTATTATTATTATTATTATTAATGTATTTCTGCTGCTGGAACATATAGGTAACTCATTTCTTTCTATTTTTCTCTTCCACATCTCATCAATCCGAGAAGTTACACTTCATCAAATTTGCAAACAGGAATTGTGATTAAAAAACTTGATCATGTTTCATGTGCTTTTAAAAGTTCCCTGCACCCACACACACACAGACACACACACAGACACACACACACACACACACACACACACACACACACACACAGACACATGTTTTATACATAAGGTTGAAATGAATATTTATGAAATGTTGGCAAGTGAAGTCTAAGAAGAAAATAAAAGGCAGTTTAATTAGATTAGGTTTTTATTAGAATTATTCCTTCATCGCTGCTAATTTAAAGTCCCTTCTGAGGACTCTGTAAATGATTGGATTTAATCAGTGTTGCACCCACTGACTTTTATCGCAATTATCATTTCGCTGTGGCCTTTGGCGTACCTACAGCTGCTTTTAGAACTGATTCCTTGAGACCCGAGATAATAAACCACACAACGCATCGAGCTAAATCACCAACGGCGTCTAAGTGGAATTAGCGGGGAATCATCAAGCTTTAAATGTCAGACAAATGAAAGAACGTGTTAACAGTGCTACTTCCAGGACTGAAATTCTCTCCAAACGTATCTCTCCTTCATTTCAAATTTCAGCGTCGCCAGTAAATGACTGGATTTAATCACACAGTCAGTTTCTCTGTAATGATCACGTTTTATTTAGTTTTTGCTCCCTAAAGTGCGGAGCTGATAAAACACGCAGCTGCATCACACACAAGTTTCCATCCACGTTTTGTGTCGTCAAGCTCAAGTAAAAAAATAAAATAAAATAAATAAAAAACGTGAGTAATCATTGATATGGTGAAGTTCTTTATAAGGAGAAATGTGTTTATGTATCATTTATGGAAGGAGTCTCCAGTGCCAGTGCTTTGTAACAGTCAGAGGTAAATCTGTACTAAAGCTTGAACTTTTCCGGACAGAGGAATTTACGCTTCTGTGCAGTTTGTTTTTTGTCTTATGAACTCAGAAGAGAGAGGAATAAAGAGAGGCTGTTAAAGGAATGACTGTTTATAGCTGCTATAACGTAAGCGAGGAAAGGAACGAACTTGTTTCGTGGACGTTCCATAACATTAAAAAAAAGATAAAAGTACTAAAGTGCTAAGAACTAAAAGGTGTATTAATAATACATGTTTAAAACTTCAGTGAGTTTGGGATGATGTGTAGATGAGGAATTGGTCGTTAAATGTTAAAACGAGGATCGACGAGAATAAACATGCTCTCAGTCCCGCGTTTGCTTCTGCGCAGAGGCGAGAACATGCACAGGGTCGTATCTGCAGAAACAGACTGTGTTTAAACAGCTTTCTTTGTCACTGAGGAATATAAGACATTAAACACTTTCCGCTCGGGATCTGCTGCTAATTGTACCGAGCAGTGCTTAATCTGTGGGAGAGAGCGACGACATCACTTCGGAATAATTATCCCGCTACGCCTTCAGATGTTCATTTGAGTTGTACTGCGCAGATCCAGTCCTGCATCACGCTCTGAATGGAAAGAACGGCGTGCTCGTGCCGCGCGGCTTCTGCTACAGTGCGCTTTGTTTGGAGGCGTGTTCTCGAGATGAAACTCGGATTGAGGCGTGAAACGTTTCGTCGCTGTGTTTTGACGTTGAGTTTCATGAAAACACTGAAGTACCATCGGGTGTCTTTTAAATTTGCATTCAAATTACGATTATTAATCTATTTCCTGCTCAGCAGAAACATTAGTTGCTCTGGTTGTAAATGTACGTAGATTTCTTAAACAAAGAGAATTACTTCTTTCATTCATTTCAAATGTTTCAGATGATTTATGTCCACACGTTAATTACAGTATGTCTTGCTTATGTATATGTGTCTTACTTTACAGAGTCACCAGTTACTTTCATTTATGTATGTTGCATAATTTCAATTATATGAAACCTGTTGACATTAATATCCTAATTAAAGGACTATTATTTATTTGTGTATATTTATATATAAAGGCGACCTTATTTTTTATATTAATGAGATATCTGTTGGACCTCTAAGCCATCGCTGTGATGATCTGACATTGCTACCCTAATTAAATTCAGCTTTATTTATTTATTTATTTATCTATCTATCTATCTGTTAGCAGGCTGTCTGTTTATAGATGTCACTGTGACGATGTGGCATTGCTGCTGTAATTAAAACAAGCAAACAAACAAGCAAACTCTGAATTTAAAGTCAGACTAAAACGTCACTTACGGACTTCCGTAGCCGTCACGGTGATGTTGTGCCACGTATCGGTCTCTCGGTCCAGAGGTTTGGCTAACGTGATCTTCCCGTCGTCCACATGGATATTGAACTGCCTCTCCAGATCTGTGTGTCGATCGATCGAGTACCTGTCAGGAGACAGAGAGAGAGAGAGAGAAAGAGAGAGAGAGAGTGGGGAGAGAAAAGAGCAGAGGGCTAAATGAAATGTGCATTCACTTCACGTCTAACCAAATAAAGGCGCGGCGCACATGCTTCACTTAATGCCCTGCTATCCATCAGCCGCTTCCTGTAGGTTAGAATATGGTAAAATCAGCAGGGCCTTAATAATCCGCTCTGAGGATGAGTGATGGCGGGGATGGACATTAACGCCGCAGCGGGGATGACATCTGAAATGTTTTGCACTGCGTGTCATCATGGAAGCGCATTAATTTGAGTTATTATTACCTGCACCGCCTCGTGGTGTGGTTACACGCTAAACTTACAGCAGGCTGGAGTGAGAATTTCAAACACTTTCAGCATTTCCTTTCACTACACCATTTCCAATAAACTGCTGATACCAGTCATGAAGTCGTGAAATAAACAGCGCGTTTCACGTCAAGCCGACTACGCGTCGTATAAAACAACTAAAAACTGCTTTTCACTTTTAAAATAGAATAATTTGCCAGGTTAACTAGCTAGCTGGCTAACAAAATCTGTTGAAACAACATAACAACATTCCCACTAAATCACTTCCATATATGGACTCGAATACATGGCTGCATTTCCTTTTATGGCCTTTACTTGGCGCACCAATCAGAGGCAATGCCATTAGCAAATATGGACTCAAAGACACGCCCATATTTTTTGTTCTTTAAGCCACACCCACACATATTCATGCAAACACAAGCTGGTTTACTAGCAGGTAGCGATCCAGTTAGTTTAAAAATGCACATGAGAGTATGGGATTTGCAAATGCCCCCAATGTCCTCCTACCATAATCACAAATATCCTTTCATCATTAATATCTGCTCACTTTGCTAGCTGGGTTGCTAACGGCTAGGAACTACCTTATATGCATTTCTATTTGTGGGTGTGGCTGAATGAACAAAACATGGGTGTGTCTTTAAAATCAAATTTGCTCCTGACATTTCTCCAGTTTGGGTCTCAAATAAAGACCGCTGAAGGAAATTTAGCCTTCGAGGCCATATATGGAAATGATTTTGCTAATTTTGCTAGCTGGGTTACTAACTACTAGTGAACAAGCTCGTATTTGTATGTCTGTATGTGGGCGTGGCTTAAAGGCCAAACATTTGACGTGTCTTTGCGTCCACGAGTAAAGACCATAGGAGGAAATGTAGCTGAGCCTTTGTAGCACATATATGGAAAGTCTCCCAGTGGGTGTGGCAAGGGAGTTGTGGGCGTGTCTTTAAGCTAGCTAACCAGCAATTATTGCTCTTTAAATGATTTGATTCTGGGTTAATTTTAAGTGATACGGGTAATGTAATTTTTTAAAAAACGCTAACTATGAATATTATACATCTGACACCATGCGAGAAAGACGGTGATGTTCTCACAGCGTGGAACAATGCTGCTTTGTAAGCAAAACAAACATATATAAATATAAATGATATAGTATGTCACAGTGTATCATGATGTCTGAGTATCACAATACTTCACTAATTTTCACCATATCGATCCACACTGATTTGCTAATTCCGTAGAGAATTTGTATTTATTTATTTATTTATTTATTTAAATCGGCATTCACGGCTGTCAATCAGCTCTTCAGGGCGTGGTCAAGATTTTTTGGTGAAGCTGCTATTGCTGAATGCTAAAGAAGTTTCAGATTTACTCATCACGGTGCGTTATTACACTGATATATCATCACGTGTGTGTATGCACTTAACCGTGACATTGTGATCCCTTCGAGGCTGAAAGTGTCGGTCAAGAAAATCTCACACACACACACACACACACACACACCTGGGAGCGTTCTCCAGGTGGCTGAGCGGTTTTCAGTCAGGCTCTGACAGTTTTCACGTATCACCGAGAGACAGAGCCTGAAATGTTCTGCTACACGTCAATCAAACTGACAAAAGTACACATGGTACCGTGGGAGAAATCAGGACAGGCTGTGGGTGGGTGTTTGGTGATGGTGGTGGTAGCGATGGGGGAGTTAAAAAAAAAAAGAGACACATGTCAACTTTGTAAATATCGTTAAACACCAGCTTACACACATTTGTGCTAAAATCTGCCTCACGCTCATGTTTAATTGTGAGATGGAGGTCAGATTTCAAAGCTCGAGTCTAGACTGCATGATTAAACGAATCCATTAAAGTGGTCTCGTCTCCGAGCGGCTGCTATCTACGGCTGAAAACAAAGCGAAGCAAAGTAATAGGTCTTTAAAGATGAAGCGAAATGCTTAATTAGGCTTAATATCTGCAACGAGACCGGCTCACTTAGTGGCTTTTTATCACTCTTCTTTTTTCTTTTTTTTCCCCCTTCATCATTATTATTGTAGTTGTTGTTATTGGCAGTGCTTTATTCTGTTTAATAAATGTATCATACAGCAGGGCTGAACAGGAGCACACTGGCAGGGACACAGTTTGGATATTTAGAGATGTTTTGCACTGCGTTTCGTCATGAAATCACACTCATGTTGAACTGATATAAAGAGGTCGAGTCCACTGTTTGAATTACACCCTGAAAAACCTCAATGGTTGCAGCAGCATTCATTAACAGACCGAGAGTTTTTAGAGGTTTTTAAAGAGTTTAGATTTAACTTAGGATAAAGACACTGGAGACGTGTCACCGCCATTGTCGGATAATTGGTCCCAAACACTTTTTTTTCTTTATTTTCTTTACTTCTTTTAAACCTACACTAACGCTTTTTGGCTCATTTCTGAACAGGACCACGAGCAGCTCCTGTAGTTGCTCTCCTCCTCTGGATGGTCACAATGACATCCTAAAGATCTGCACTTCCAAAACAGATTATTCCCAAGTCTTACCCTTTCTCCAGTAGTGTAGGTTTGTGCCTCAGAGCTGCTGCTGTAGTCGTAAAGACTGTCCTGTGCTCATCCCAGGACTCTTATTTACAATCTACTCACACTGAACATCTTTTTAACACACTCAGTACTGCGTGCCTTTACTCTTCTCCACCTGTACGCTGTAATGATTTATAATCCCACTATACGCTGTCCCCCAGGAGAGGTTTCTTCTTCTGAAGGTGTCTGAAGGTGTTCGTGATGTCTAGTTTGATGCTATAAGCTTTCTTTACAATGATAAAAATGCATTTTTAATTTCGAAGAGCTTAAAATAATTTCACTCTCTGGGTTTCAGGAAGATAAAATGAGTAGATCTTTCCAGTCTGTTGGCTCTTTTATTTCCTACGTTCTTAACACACAGTTAGATGTTCCTCTGGGAGAATTGTTAAAGGTACTGTGATGTCCTACAACAAGGTGTTTCCCCATCATAACGCTTCTATAAAGGACCCTGTAATGTGCAGTGAAAGGGTAAAGAGGCATTACACAATCACGTGAGACTGGCTTTAGTTTATTTAGGCCAGTCCAAAAATCGTTGTCATATTTCTGAGAGCAGGCAACACAACACAGATATTATCCGTAATCAAGAACCGGGAATACGGGCAGCGGCAAAACCAGGAAACCTGAAACATGGAAGTAGGAAAAGACAAGGAAAAAAGGCTCAGACTTAGCAGTCAAAAGGCGCAATAAGACTTAAGACTTCACCATGAGACAGTGTCAGGAACTGGTAGCAGGAGGTGGATGCAAGCGCAGGAATACGTTTATTTATAGTGAAAATAAAGAAACACAAAGACTATGAAACAGGAACAAGAAACAGTGAGGCTAAACAACATAAACATGATACGAATATCAAGACAACGACTGAAGGCTGACAACATGTGCTAGACAATACGTGACTTAAATATTAGTGCTAATTAACATAAATGTGAATCAGGTGTAAAGCTGTCATGTGACGGGAGTGTCGTGATCAGGTGCTGTGCCGTGGCTGGTGGCAGACGAGGTCCTGCGCCGTGTTCGGAGCAACCAAATAGACAAATAGACAAACTAATCTAAAGGTAACTGAAAACAGGAGAACACAAAAATGACGCACTAGAGCAATACACCAATGACAAGGCAGGGGGCGGAGACATGACGAGAATCCGCATGAAATGGACATGGACAGTGATCAAACCAAAACAAAAGACACGGAAGCAAGTTCAGAGCATGTTGAGGGGGACATCCCACTCCTGCGGGGGCAGTCGTGGCCTAAAGGTCCGAGAGTCGGACTAGTAACCCGAAGGTGAACCCGAAGGTCGTGGGTTTGAGTCTCGGGTCTGGCAGGGATTGTAGGTGGGGGGAGTGAATGACCAGCGTCTCCGCCACCCTCAATATCACGACTGAGGTGAGACCCTTGAGCAAGGCACCGAACCCCCGACTGCTCCCCGGGCGCCGCAGCTAAAATGGCTGCCCACTGCTCCGGGTGTGTGTGTGTGTGTGTGCACTTGGATGGGTTAAAGGCAGAGCACAAATTCCGAGTGTGGGTCACCGTACTTGGCCACATGTCACTTCACTTCACTTCACTTCACTTCACTTCACATGACAGAGCCTTTTTTTTAAAGAACTAAGAGCTCTTTAATTATCCAATTAACCATTTACAGAAAACAACACTTTGTATGTCTCGGTTGTAGGTTTCTGGGGAAACCTCAAAGGTTCTATGTAGAATCCTACAACAAAATGTTCTTAGTGCAATATTTCCGGGAAGCTAAGAACCCATCATTATCTACTGAGAAGTATTAGTTGAAGAGCGTATGTATTAACCGGGGAAGTGTGTGGTACAGACTCCGATTATCATCCTCATTATTACTCTTCTTAATATCTAGAACCTGTCGGAAGTTTAACTTCTTGGTACTTGGTACACTCTAAAAAAAAAAAAAAGTTTTCTTCAAGGCCTCTTCAAGGACCTCCTAAAAGAGTTCTTTTCTTTTGGGTTCCCAAAGGAGAACTGAAGAAGTCTTCAGAGTTCTGCATTTTCTAACAGTGTGATCCAGTGACCGAAGCGATTGAAGTGGTTTTGGAGATAACAATGGGACTGTAAAGTGGGATGTACGCATTACGGTGATATCCAGCGTGCATATGGAACGATATGATGGTAATTGTCCATCATGCTATCAGTTTATCATGAAGTTCTCATTTCCAGAGAGGACGACATTAAGAGCAGCTGTGAAATTGGTGCATTATAGCAAATTACATGCGATATGAGAGTATTATCAGTGCTGCATGTTGTTATTTTTCTGTCTGCACATCTCTCAATCCAGGGCAGAAGTGGAACAGAGCGGAGTGTGCGGCTGGCGGTTTGCAGCGTGTGTCGTTTGCTTTTGTTATTAGGTCAGTTATTCCACCGGGAGGGTCACAGATGCACAGTTTATTCCACACTGCTGCAGGCCTCCAAATGCGAACATTACAAAATAAGCGAGGACGAGATATTAAAACACGTCCCGTCAATTTGAAACAAATCCTAGTGAGCTGAATCACCTTGCATGTGTGTGACTGTGAGGAGAGACAGAAGGAGGACATTAAACAAGCTCTGCTGATAAAACAATACGAGCCTGATAAAATCTTGGCTGAAAACTGGACTCGGGGTTTTTTTTTTTGGAGGTTTTCTTTTTTTTCTTTGCATTTTTTATTTATTTATTTATTTTTCTCCAGAGTGCATTTGCTGCCTGCGCAGCTTCAAGCACAACAATCGACAGGAAAATGCAGCTCTGTTTCGACCCGAGTCTACCTGCAATGTCTTACGCTTCAGTGCATTAAGTATAGCTTTGGGCTTTTTGTGGAGATGGAGGGGGGGAAAAAAAGGAAGAAGGTCGTGAGTGTATAAGAGACAAAACAAAACAAACCAGAAAAAGAAGAAAAATCAAAGAGACGGAGGGAGCGACTGAGAGAGATTGATTTGATTTGATTTGAAGGAGTACAAGGTAATCTATGCTCAAACCAAACTGAAGGCGTAAGGATGTGTTAGTCTGCCACTTCTCTTTTTTCTGCTCTTCCATTTGCAAAGTGCCTTTTACCTTTAAATGACATTATCTGTGCCGGTAGTCGGGCGGGAAAGTGACTTTGCCACTTTATGCCTTGAAATTCACTTAAGGATCCCGCAGCCTCTGTGAAATATTGGAAAACATAATGTATTTCTCGAAGCCGAAGTGGGCTTGATCAGGTTTTGCCAAACATAATTTACTTGATGGCCCCAGGATAGAAGTAATTCATCTTACAAATAAAAAAATCGGTGCACGGACACAATGGAACACGCTGCCGCTTGGCAAATGCAATCAGCGTCGTCGTCGAGAAACCTTTTCACACAGACAACATAAGCGTGCAAGAGGTAGTTTAACACTGACAAGATACATGATGGGCTTGTTTTTTCTTTTCTGTTCTTTTCTGCTTAAACACAGGACAGAATCAGCCCAAAAAAATACACAAATATTTTTCTACGAATATTTGTTGCCTCTCCCGGAAAGTGATGTGTGGGTGTGTGTGTGTGTGTGTGTGTGATTTGGAAATCTGAACATATATAATTAAATGGAATACGCCGGCATTTCTGTCAGTGTTATTCTGTCTATAAACACCTACAAACCTGTAGTGTATATTAGAATTTTAACATTTTCTTGCACTGACAAAAATATATATATATATATATATATATATATATATATATATATATATATATATATATCTATTTACGGCAACCTGATATAACAGATGCGTAAGCAGCAGCTCTTAAATTCCATCAATAAATGTTTATGCAAATTTTTGTATCACTTTCATGAGTTGTTTAATAAAAAGTGGTTGAAGTTCTAAACCTGTACAATTGGCTTTTTTAGGGAGATTTACAAGTGGAAAGATTTTGCAGTCACGTGGCTCTGATGGCGTATGGATACCAACAACAAAAAAAAAAGCTTCAGGAGAGTATGATGTAACCAGAACTGGATTTTAACTCTACTGCTCGAGTGCTGCAAAGTTGGATAAGGCAGACAAAATAAATAAATAAATAAATAAATAAAATCGCAGCTTATCATGTTACCAAAAGCCACAATGTGTAAACTCCTCTGTCCTGATGATATAGGAAACATCACCATATCAACAAATACATGTGTTCTTTAATCCGTTTATGTGAAGCGTCCACCGTACGAGTCCCTGCGAACGAGCTGTTACTATGGAAATCATAACATATTAGAACAAGCGCATTAATATAAACGTGAGCTGCACTTGATCAAAAGGAATCAACACCTTCTGACCAATCAGAATCCAGAGTTCAACAGTGCTGTGGTGTAAAACATCAGAAACGGTGGATAGAGATGAAATGATAAAAGTATCGTACGCTGTGGTTGACGATCGCACAGGAAGACGATCGTGTCGTTCCGCGCCTTCGCTGTAAAACTCATTCTCCTTTTCACTCCCGTTGAGATAAAACATGTTTCTGGTGTTATTAGATAGCGATTAGCACCAAAATGAGAACGCAGCAGCAGCAGCAGCAGACAGATGTTTTCCACCATTAAATTGCGCCTTCATATAAGGACATGTCCGATTTCCTGCGTTGGGATAAATTAAAGAACACGGCAATCATCACGATGCAAACTCTGGATGAACTCTGAGAGAAAAAAAAACAAAAAAAAACCACCCAATTTCTCTCCTTTTCCCAATTCCCAGTGTAATTACACAACCTGTTGAGTGTTGTCCCTGAAACACGGCAACTCACTGGAGAGTTAATGAAACGCTGCGCCGGACTGAGAGAAATTGCACATATAACCTATAGGCAAGGTGCCCTTGTGATTTTTTTCATGGAAGAGTACTCCAGGAAGAAAAGCAGGAAATCACAGTGTGCCAGAATTCCATCGCTCTCTTCCCAATTCCTCAAACCCTCAAAGAAGCATTCATGTTTAAAATCCCTCCATTTTCTTTTTATCTTTAAAAATGACCATTAGAAAGGATCCTGATCGAAACTAAACACTGAAGACAGTATATTAGTTTTGTATGTTGAAAGATTCATGTTTCAAATACTAACAATTTTTATAACAATTTGATCTCACGCTGATGTTGGGGATCAAGACCAAGTGGAATGAGGAAGTGGACTGAAGTGGACTGAGGAAGTGGAATGAGGAAGTGGAATGAGGAAGTGGAATGAGGAAGTGGACTGAGAAAGTGGATTGAGGAAGAGGAATGAGGAAGTGGACTGAGAAAGTGGAATGAGGAAGTGAACTGAGGAAGTGGAGAGGAATGAGGAAGTTGACTGAGAAAGTGGAATGAGGAAGTGGACTGAGGAAGTGGACTGAAGTGGACTGAGGAAGTGGACTGAGGAAGTGGACTGAGGAGGTGGACTGAGAAAGTGGACTGAAGTGGACTGAGGAAGTGGAATGAGGAGGTGGACTGAAGTGGACTGAGGAAGAGGAATGAGGAGGTGGACTGAGAAAGTGGACTGAAGTGGACTGAGGAAGTGGACTGAGAAAGTGGACTGAAGTGGACTGAGGAAGTGGACTGAGGAGGTGGACTGAGAAAGTGGACTGAAGTGGACTGAGGAAGAGGAATGAGGAGGTGGACTGAAGTGGACTGAGAAAGTGGACTGAAGTGGACTGAGGAAGTGGAATGAGGAAGTGGATTGAGAAAGTGGACTGAAGTGGACTGAGGAAGTGGAATGAGGAAGTGGATTGAGAAAGTGGACTGAAGTGGACTGAGGAGGTGGACTGAGAAAGTGGATTGAGGAAGAGGAATGAGGAAGTGGACTGAAGTGAACTGAGAAAGTGGACTGAGAAAGTGGAATGAGGAAGCAATTAGTGGAGGTTCTTTACCTGATGAGGCTGCGTGTAGCGTCCTGGTCTCGGGCTGTAACGGTTCCGACGACGGTGTTAATGGCGGCATTTTCATGCACTTCAAACACATAAGTGGACTTTGTAAAGACGGGCGGCTCGTCCGCGTCCTCTACGATGATTTTGATCGTCGTTTGGTCCATAAACGGGGCTCCGGTTGCTGAAGGCCGAATGTTGGTCGCCACCACTGTCAGGTTGTAAAAGTATTTACTCTCGAAGTCCAGAGCCTAAAAAGTGAAGGGGAGAAAAACACAGAGAGAGAGAGAGAAAGACAGAGAGAAAGAGAGAGAGAGAAATCTGTTTTCACTAATGAGTACAGCAGCAGTGATGGATGGAAACTCACAGGGTCTACAGGTCATGCTGATACACAGCATGAGGGACGACACGGCCGCTAACGCAATAACACAGAGCAACAAAAATGTTATTTAGCGGCAATAACGGCGCGCTCACCTGAAGCGTAGGAAGTGTTATTAATTTGTGCGGTGAGACGGCATCTGTTTGGGATTTAGATGAGCCTGCAAATAAGGTTAATCTAATGCAATCACAACAATCGCATTGCAAATTGTTAAGCAATCACCAAAAATATAATTTGTATGTTTGTGCTTGCTGAAAACAAAATTACGCTGGCCCACAATACCATGACGTTAACGTGGTTAATGTGCTCTCCGAGGCTGCCAGCCAATGGAGAAGGAGCACCTAAAAGCAATTTGGTGATGATTTACAAGGATTATCAGAACAGATGAATATTCGTCAATGTGATGGAAGGAGCAGGAGCTTGTTTCATTCGTTTTTTTTTTATTTATTTATTTATTTATTTATTTACAGCCTCCTCAGTATTCACAACATGTAAAATGTCAGACTGGCACACTCGTATCCCGGATCACCTCTGATCTCTGCTATAATACAGGAATAATGGGTTCAAGCCACTGGTCCACTCCATAAGTGGGATTTATACTGAGAGTTAAACTCAGAAGTAGGACACACACACACACACACACACACATATATACTGTATATATATATATATATATATATATATATATCGGTCAAAGCACAGTGAAGAATTTACAGCAGGTGCTTTAATTTTCACTAAACGCTCTGCCTCACAGACTCAGACTGTCTCTCTGGATTTTTAAAAAAACACATCAGCTGAAAAATGAAGTGCACAATGTTCCCTTTACAGAAAACATACTCAATCAGTCAAGACGTGCTTGGCTCTGGAGCTACGAGGTTATGTAGCTACCAAGTAATGGATGCTATTAGCTACAATTTGTCAGAATCATCACATTCACATCGATCAATCAGCTAAAAGAGCAAAAAGAGTCATAGCACAAAATCTTCAAGCTTAGATTCGTGTCCTTCCGCACCAGTATCAGAGCCAGGAAGGGGGCGTGGCCTAAAGCTTAAAAATGTAGCTGAACGTTTGAAGAGTTTTGATTCATTTATTTTACTTTCAACTGGTGGTGAGCTTCCGTTACTTGTTAGCTACATAGCTAAACCTCAGACACCAAAGCTCTGCTGTTGGTGCACATTTCATTTATGTGGTTGAATTGTTCCTTTTTGATTTCCATTATATCGCAGTTTCATCTTAATTATTACCGATAGAACCAATTTGGAGAGAAATGGAGCCACTAATATCAGCATTTTGATTCGTTCACCCATTTACATTTAATGTTGCGTATTATTGTTTTTTTTTTGCTCATTAGAGACGCTGAGCTGAGTGCATAAAGTGCCGTGTCGAATTCTGGATCGTGATTGGTCAGAATATGTTGATTAATTTGCTATATTTTCTATAACATCAGCTCTCAGCAACTGCAAATCAGGTTCATATTAATGAGCTTGTTCTAATATGTTATCGTTTCTGTAGGAACAGTTCACTGACAGGGACTTGTATTGCAGACGCTCCACATAAACATAAAAAAAAAGGGTGTAGTCACTGATATCAATGTGGTCACTTTTCTTTAACTTTTATGGAAGGAGTCTCCAGTGTCAGCGCTTTGTCTCAGTCAGAGGTAAAGCTGTAACTTTAACATCTTCAGGACAGAGGAGTTTATGCTTTGTGGTTTATCTGTAACATGACAAGATGTTGTTGTTTTTTTTGTCTTATTAACTTCGAGAGAGAGAAAAAGAGCGGCTGGTGTGGGACCGGCTGTTTATAGCTGCTATAACGTAAGAGACAACAGGAACGAACTTGTTTTTGCCAATGTTCAGCAACATTAAAAGGATTAACATTTCATGCCATCGTTTAACGAATAAAATTGTAATTGTTGAAAAATTGCTGTAGTATAAGAGGAATAAAACACTTCCGGATGTGCCGTTACAGGAAGAATAATCAGCTTCGGGGTGGTGAGAGTAACTCGGGTCAGTATTTTATGAGGACAGCTGTGAAACCCCTCCGGCGTTTATCCGTCCTGCCATCATGTGAAAAATGGTTTGTTGACCAAACTGAGCTCGGGTAAAATATGCGCACTCTGCGACGCAGCAGTTTCCTTCTTCTTTTTCCTTTCTTACCTCTGAAAGTGATGACTAAGAGACACATTATTGCATTTCCTACCGCAGGAAGATGCTTGATTGTGCAGTTTAGCACATTTTCGGAGCGTTTCAACAAGCCCCTGTGCTCTGTGGCACTTTTCCATTTGGGGAAAGTAGCATCACGGCCTGCTATTCTTCAATAATAATACATGCCTTTTGATCCGACACAGCGAGTCAGCCATACTCCTGGTGCATTATTTCATTACGCCTCTATGAGGGAGCTAAATAAGGCTGTCACTTGACCCACATCATTCCACACAACCACCGCTTGCTTTATTCATATCAATTTTTTTTTCCTCTGGATGATGCTGAAGTGTCTGTAGTGTGTGAAAGTGTGTGGAGGCTGTACTCCATGCTCGAGTCCTGAAGCACATGTACGACATTTTGTTCTTCAGCACATAAGTTTGAGTGCGTGATTGGCTCAGCCTGAAGGGGGCAGGAGATGGAAGCTCACACATCTCAAACGCCAAACCGCGCTGCATAACAACTTCCACTCCAAATTTAAAGCAGCGGTTTGCCTTTTTTTAGCGGCCTCTACTGTGTGTGTACCTGAACTGTACCTCGTCCCCCGACCTAGCACCTGCATAAAACCAAAAAGCCTTGGGAGTTGCATTTTTAGGGAAAGGGGTGGAGCTAAAACTGTATGACTCTGTTCGGTTTGGAGGCGGAGCTAATTCCCGGAACCAGAAAATACGTAAATCAGCCTGAAATGAAGAAAGCAACCAGATCCTTTGCATAAAAACAGTGAGGTCCCTGTTTAAAAAAGTTTCTCCTCCGTGAAGTAAAATAAAATTATTAAACAAGGATCAGTAGGATCCCCGAGTGGAGCTTCGAGGCTCTGTTTTTGTCACAATTATTTATTTTGACATATTTAGACTAAAATTGACAGTTTATTGCTATTAAATATAAAGTGACAGTCCCTGGTTCCTTGTCCATTGGGATTAAATATAACAGGAGGGTTAAATAATTGATTAATTGCTTTGTAATTTGAGATTACTTGGATTTTTGGAGGTGTTTTTTTTTTTTAATCACAGTTCAGGGATAGAGGGATTAAATCGTTTCTTTTAACCTTTAATATGTCCTGAATTCAGACCAACCACAGTCAAATGGCTGTGTTCACTAAAGAAGCAGAAGCTAAACAGGGATGAAAACAGAAGATGTTTCTCCACTCGTCTCTCTGCTCGACTCCCCTGAACTCCACATGAGTCTGGAGGTGAGGAGGATGTTGTTTGTCTCGCTCTCACAAGGTGCCATCCATCATACGATTAGTGATGCAGGCGACACATTCCAAGCCGAGAGCGGTGTCACGGAGACTAACAGAAAAATTCTCTTTCGAAATGTCACCCAAACGAGCCGCTGTCTTTCTTTCCATCTCTTCCTGCTGACCTCTGAGTACAGACTTACAGCACAGCGCTGCTGAATTCTGGGTTCTGATTGGTCAGAAGTTTCTACCACAGCAGCTCTGACTGTAGAGCAGATTACATCAATGCGCTCATTCAGACCAGTTTTGTGGACAACATGAACTGTAACTATAAATGGATAAACAATGGATCAAATAAAAAATGAATGAGGTGTAAGAGGAATAAAACACAGGGAAGTTCCCACTTCATGAGATCACTCTGTTCTTTATTATTTTACTACAGCAGCGTGACACAGAATGTTTTATTCCCCTTACACAACAGCAATTTTTGACAAATCATAGTTTTTCAATCCAGTGTTTCATTCCTTACATGACGGCTAAAAGAAGGAACTTGTATGGCATCAAGATCAAACTATATAACGATTAAAGGTGAACCATAACAAGATCAGAGTCAACTCAAATTAGAAATACATTTAGCCATAGTGCTTTAGTAGAAAGAAAGAAAGAAAGAAAGAAAGAAAGAAAAACACAACAAATGGCACATATGAAGTTTAAATGAACACAAATGCATGTATTTACTTATTAGGTTAGTTAGTCAGTTAGTTAGTTAGTCTGTTAGTTAGTTAGTTAGTCAGTTAGTTAGTTAGTCGGTTAGTTAGTTAGTTAGTTAGTTAGTTAGTTAGTTAGTTGGTTAAAATCTGCACTCTGTTTCTGCACTCACGTTTAATTTTTAACATCCTGTAATTGTGTGTTTGTAGAAAAACCTCTATTTAAAAATCACCTTGCAACTACGGGGGATGCAAACTTTTGCACTCATCAATACACAATAATAGTCTAGAGACCAAAATTAAGCAGCCGGATGAAAGCGCTCGTCTCAAGCGGAATCTA
The DNA here is from genome assembly GCA_037576825.1 of Pangasius krempfi. Taxonomy (NCBI): domain Eukaryota; kingdom Metazoa; phylum Chordata; class Actinopteri; order Siluriformes; family Pangasiidae; genus Pangasius; species Pangasius krempfi. Next base: position 1,118,702 of record CM074998.1, on the reverse strand, counting down.
GACCCTGTACTCGCAGAAGTCGAGCGCCCCGACGTACACGAGCCCCTGCAGCAGAATTCTGTTTGTATTTTGCGTTTGGTTTTTAAATACTCGGAGCATCTGCATATATAAAAGCCATTGTATGTAAATGCAGAGGCCCTTGATGCAGATTAGAGGACGATGAAGTGCTCTTATCTCTCAAGGACATCTCCTTCCCAGAGCTGTCTCTGTGTATAATTTGTGAGCGGGTAACATGAGTGAAACATGCGGCGGTTTATTAGACACGCCGCCTGCTCTTTGATATTCAGGCAAACTGAATATGGAGATTATGTGCATATTAAATGTGAACGCTGTTTGCACAAGAGTATTCCAGACACAAATAACGTGTGTGTTGGAGAATATTAGACGACGACTGATACGCTTTTGTTCCGCAAAGACACTTATTAGAAATTTCTGAAACTATATTACTGGAATAATAATTTATATTTGATGAGTTCCAGTGAGGTCGCATTGATGTGAGGTGTTCTGGGATAAAATAGAGAGCTAACGAAGGACACTCGGTGGACACGAGGACATTTAAAGGACGTCCTTGCCAGACATTAATGGGACGGCGTATAATGGAAGTCTAAGGGCACTTGTAGAACTCGAATAAACATTTATTATGAATATTAAATACATTTTTTTTTATCAAATCTTTCAAGAAACCTTGCTAATGAAGTTCTGAACTAATTCTTTATAATTTTTTTTTTTCAGAAAGAAGAATTTGTAGCTCTGTACAAAAAAAAAACAAAAAAACATTGCAGCTCTGATGGCGTATGGATACAAGACAACTTTCATTGCTCCAGTGTTAGAAATTCAGATTAAATTCCATAAAAAGAGCTTTGCTAAGACTTTACATCCGTTACGGATGTTGGTTTGAAATCTAGCTACTTCCTGTTGACACTTACGTTACAGCAGCTATAAACAGTCGTTCCCTCACCACTCTTTTCTCTCTCTCTTGAAGTTAATAAGACCAAAAAACGCAGCTTGTCGTGTTACTGAGAAACCGCAACGAAGCGTAAAAGGTCCTCTGTCCTGAAACTTAAAGTTACAGCTTCACCTCCGTCTGTTACAAAGCGCCAACACTGGAGACTCCTTCCATCAGTGTTAAATAAACACATCTCTCTTCACAGAAAACTTCACCTTATCAACGATTGCACACGTTTTTTAATCTGTTCATGTGTTCATGTGATTTGGAAAGTCTATCAGTGATTATGTAGAGCATCTACTGTACAAGTCCATGCGAGCTGTTACTATAGAAACAATACCTTCTGACCAATCAGTGACCTCAATGTCACTGCAGTATAAACACTTTTTTAACTCAGCTTATGAAATAAGTTTTTTTTTTTCTAATATAGGTCACACGTGAAATGTATTCTGAAATGGTTTTGGCTTATAGATAATTTGTCATAAGATACATTTCAGCGAATGCATTTTAGACTGAAGCTTTGTAATTAAAATAGAAACACTTGACATTAAAATACCCTCATTTTGTTGTTGTTGTTGTTGTTGTTGTTATTTTTTTCCAGAGTAACAGGAATGAAATCCGTACCTTTTTCAGAGTGAGGATTCCCTCTTGAGTCTGAGAGTCAGTCACGATCTCGAACACGTCCTTCTCGTCTCCTGCTATGATGCTGTACGTCGATTTTGCGTTTTCTCCGATGTCCCGGTCGTTGGCTTTCACTCGTCCTCCGGGTTTTCCGATGCCGAGGTCTTCGGAGATGGTGAACTCGTACGAGCCTACGACGCAAAGGCATGGTATTTAATCCAAACTGGACGTTTTTATCGACTCCACCGAACATGATGGTGGATCTTTTTTTACCTTTGGAAAATTTGGGCGGGTTATCGTTAATGTCCGTCAGCGTTACGGTGACTGTAGTGGTCCCGGATAATCCCCCCATGTGACCACCCATGTCTTTAGCCTGAATGACCACCAGATAATCCTCCCTCATCTCTCGATCCATCCCGGCCAGGGCGACTTTAATGATTGCTGCAATCAGAAATAAAAAAAAAAGTTTCAATTAAATGATTAGTAGTGACTTCCTTTAAAGCTATTAGTCTCATTTTACCCAAAATGTAGCCTCAGCAGGTCGTCTTGTCATCACAGCATAACTTTTAGCACCCTGCGAACGTGACATTTCTTTATTCGCTAATGTCCTCTAGCTTATCAGCTTACCTGAGGATGGATCCTGAGCTAGGAGCAGCTTTTTCACGCTAATGAACACAGCCACACTTCGGTTTGCTCAACAACATACCCTGCTAGCGAGCTAAGCTGCACTAGCAAGTTAACTTAATAATAAAGAAGCAGGAAGAAGGTCCAGTTTGTATTTTGTTAATCTTTGCAAATCTATTTGCTTCAAATTGTTTTTGGTTAGTTTAAAATTCAGGACTGTAGGTTTTAATTCCACTTCATTGTGCGATTATTTTAACCAGTTATAAAAAATGTGTTGTACATCTGTAGTAAAATACTCACGCTGCTAGTTTTATGTATTAAAGAAAGTCACTTCATACTTTTATCTTTTTATAGTTACATTTAATGTTGTGGAACATCGTTCGCCTCTGTTTTTTCTCTCACATACAGTTATAGCTTTACCTCTGACTGTTACACAACTCTGACACTGGAGACTCCTTCCACAAATGTTACACAAACACATACCTCCGTATGGAAAACATCACCATATCAATGATTACACTTTGATTGAGCGGTTACTATAGAAACAATAACCTATTGAACAAGCACATTAATATAAACCTGCACTACTCTCAGAGGTGCTGTCCTAGAAAATGAATCAACACCTTCTGACCAATCACAATCCAGAGCCGACAGTTAACAGCGGATGAGTTACCTTTTGAAAAACAGGAACAATTTGAGAAGAAATAAATAAAAAGCTTTTGCTAACATGACCTTCGGTGGATTTAATTGAGGGTTTCTTGCAGCCAGAAACATAAAATTGCATCAGCTTTTAATAAATAATGAAATAAAACAATTGGTAATGAACTCGCTGAAATATTCGAGCCGATTTCTAGGTCCTGCTTTATAAACGATCCTGTTCACTTTCAACCTGCACATATCTCATCATGAACGTGAGGAGGAATTACCCAGAACCCCTGCAGATCATCGAGCTAGAAACTTGTTAGTGGAAGTAAAAAAAAAAAAAAGGACAAGTGAGGAGGGGAAAAAATGGACTAAAAGGAAATCATTGAGATAATTGGCCGTCTGGGTCAATCCTAGTTTGAAAGGTATACAGAGCAGATAGACATCGATTCCGCTCCGGCTCTGGAGGGTTCAGTCGGGATCTGGACTTTGTAAAAAGAGCTGCAATGGGAGCAGCAGATCGTTCGCTTCCGATTCGAAGGGAAATTTCTCACGTTTTCATTTCCGAGGCAACCTCCGGACCTCTCTACAGTTAACGCTCTAAATATAACACAGTGGCTGTTGACAACAAATTACTAAAAAGTTTACGGAAGTACAAAAGCGAATTTTAATACCACGAGAAAACAAAACATTCATTCAAAACCCTGAAAATGAAACATGACAAATATTATAACATGTTAATGGTGTTTTAATTCTTTCTATTTGGATGTTTTGGTTTTTTTTAGGTTGCATTATGTCTCTTTTTTTATTTGTTTTTTTTTTAGTTATTAATGTATTGTGATTTTTTTTTATGTTGGTGTATTGTGATATTATTTATAATTTTTTTATTGCAGACATATTGTGGGGTTTTTTTAGTATATATTTAGTATTTTTTATTCATTTGTTTGTTTGTTTGTTTGTTTGTTATTATGGACATACTGTTTTTTTGTTTTTTTTTAAATTGTGAATATTTTTATGGATGGTTTCTGATGTCAAACCCATGTCAGGATCGGCGTCCAGAGAAGGAGGCTGTACAAAAACGAGGGTTGCCAGATTCCTTCTATTTTAAGTACAGTTTAAAACCTTCCAAATTGCAAAATCTTACAAAAACAAACAAACAAACAAATAAACACACAAACAAACAAATATGTACAGCCAAATTAATTCTGAACTTAAATATATTAATAATTTCCAGTTTATATAACAATATAAAAATGTGAGACAAAGAAAGATCTGGCAACCCTGTTATTTATTTATTTATTTACTTTCTTACTTTATTTATTCTATATAACTATAATAGAATTATAGTTATATAACTATAGCTATAGCTATATAACTGTCCTCGTAGCCTGAGTTTTATCAAATCTGTGCTAAAGTTATCACAGACGTAAGAATATGCCTTAACCACTGAAATCCCCCATTTTGTCTCTTCAGAACCCAGGCATTAAGCGTTAGGGACGCGTGCTGGTGAGTCTCAGACTCTGCCTTGTGATGGCTGAAAGGAATAAAGCGCATCCTGAGCTGTAGGTAATCCATTCAGACAAGAAGAAGACCTGTAGCATCATCACATGAAAAGCCAAGATTTCAAAAAGCTATATCAAACAAGATTTTGGAAAAGACGCCTTTGATCTTTTTTTTTTTTTTTTTTTGCTTTCCTCCTTTCAATGTCTTATAGCTTTCAACCACGAAAAAAAGAAAACCCTTCAGTGCGATAGCTATTATCCAAAGGTTCATGTACGTTGCATTCATTCAATTCACGTTCGTTTTGAAATGAAAATGGGAAATTTTTCAAAATAGGGTTGTTTTTTTTTTTTTTAAATAAGTATTGACTAATTTTTGAATTTGTTTCACAACATATTGTCTAGAAAGCAAAACACCGAGTCTGAATAAAACAGCCTGAACCGAGTCGAGCTGAAGTGCAGGTTCACACTATTATCTGGTTAACGTGTGTATCTGAATTTTTTTATTTATTTATTTTTTTTATGTAAGATTTGATAAAAATGAGATCAGGTTGGGCAGAAATAAATTTTAGGTGATTAAAATATTCTTAAACTGCAGCAGCTGCCGATTTCTTCAGCCGTCATGTCGTCCTCCTTCACCGTCGCGCCGTTGATCTTGCTGTTTTTAAAAAGTACGCGTTAGCAGTACAACAATCTTTAATCTTTAATCGACACAATAATCCCTGATACACATCCGGGTCATTCGAGGTCGTTTGGTAATCTTACTCCAAAATGAATCTGAAATGATGGAGAACAAGCAGAAACACATGAGCTTGTGGTGATGGTTATGCGTTTAAACATCTGGTTTAGTTTACAATTTCAAAATGGAGGCCAATGGATGCAACCTGCAGAGCTCACGGAACGTAAGGGGAAAAAATAAATCAGTATAAATTAAAGAACCGGGTTGAGACCTGAAGCAATTAGTTTTAATTTGTTTGATGCTGATGTGTAAATGTGTAGCTTTTTTTTTTTTTTTTTAAATCCATGCCATTTTCTCCGGCTCTTTCTTGCAGTTCACTTCTTTCATATTCGAGCAGAAAGTCAGCGAACATCAAATCAGCCGAGGTAACAGACGGACTAAATGGACCCCCCGCAGAGACGGGCCATTCCGGGCATCCGCTAGGTCACTGTGACAAAGTCAGACTGCGAGTTTTTAGAGTTTATTAAGACGTGAAAATGCAGGCAGCAGGTCAGAGAACTGGAGTGGGAGTAAAGCGTTTTTGGAACGACGCGCACGGACGGAAGGACGTGCCAGTTCGGCGCGGTGATGAGCGAGAGGTCCTAAACTGATTAATACCGGGAGCAAAAACAGTAAAATATGAATTCTGTGCATAAATTTATCTTGATACGAGAATTTCCATTTCTGGAAATATGTTACATTTTACGTTACATTTCTGTAGCGTCGACGGATAAAGATTGTTGCACACGTTTGCCTTAACGAATATGTAATCGATGCTATTTCTACCCGAACGTATAAAAAGGAGGGCGGAGTCAACGGAAAAAAATACGCCGATTTATCACCTACAAACGGACTGATGAACTGAAAATCACTGCAGGAACGAATACGTCAGACGCTGGACAAGCTGACACTGGAGACTCCTTCCACAAAGGTTACCGAAATGACAGAGAATTTCACCATGTCAACTATTACACTCTTTATTTAATCTGTTCCTGTGCAGCCGTTTATATCCGTTTATGAGCTGTTACTATAGAAACGATAACGTGTTTTGTTCATATTGTTCTAGAGAATATTAATTAACTTTTGACCAATCAGAATCCAGAGATGACGATGATCCAGCTTTTGCATAGTTGATATTGAGCGGAATAAAGTCTCATATGAAGGTTTATCACAGACAGAAGCATAAACATTGCGTCACCTTTTAATAAATGAACCAATAAATCAGTTGACCAATCAGAATCCAGAATTCATCCGAGATGTTGTGAAACACACAAATGTACCTTATTTATTTATGATATAACGTAGATTTCTTTTTAATTCAGTGTTCGAGAGAAACATTAGGTAATAAACCACTTCTGTAAGCCAGATGTTTACTCGTTTATACATTTTCCAGATATTTCAGGTCATGTAGGAATCATGTCACTGGACAACAATGAAAAACAAACACACAAACAAACAAACAAACAAACAAACAACAAATAAATAACATTTAACAGTTTAAGCAGTTTCAGTTTCTGAAACAAACACACAGAGTATTGCGATCATTTTTTTCCCGCTCGTAGGTTCTTCCTCTACAGCGTAATGTTTAATTGTTTAATTATGAAAATTAATTTCCAGTCATCATCACAGACTGGAGAAGCTACAAACATTCATTTCCATATAGACGTTTGGATTTTTTTTTTTTTTTCCTTCCTTTGCCAACAGTTAAGCAGGCAGCGATCAGCCGGAGCGTGATGATGTTTACTTCTTCATCGTCCGCATCTCATTTCCTGCGCAGTGCTGAAAGTGTCAAATGGATCCTAATGGTTGTTTTCCCTTTACCTTTTACTTTTCATTAACATTCATTAAAACATCTGGCTCACTCGAATAAGCCATCAGCATGCACTCACTAATCCCACAAGCACACACCGTCCCTCCCTCGGCTGCACGCATTCACACTCTGACAGGAAGTGAAGAGGAAAAGTAGCACCAATGTGTCGAAGTGTAAGAACGAATATAAATAAGTAAGTAAATAAATAAATACAAGATTGTACATTTAGCGATTAAAACGCAATCTGGACGGACGCAGGCCTCGTTTATTTTCTGTCAAGCTTCTAAACGACGTGTTGTGCATTTCCACATTTCCATCTCATTGCTTATTAATTTCATTTCACAATTATTTAATCATGTTGCTCACAGACGCTGTTAACAAGTCGGCTGAAAACGCAATTAGAATAATAAAAAAAGTGAAAAAAAAAAACAAAAACAAAGTGAAGGTTGAAATGAAGCAGACTGCAGATGGGACTGAAGCTCTGTCAAATCAAGCGTGCTTCACTTCACACCTCATTTCAGTTTTACCTCCTTTTTTAATTTACTTGTAAGATTGTTTTTTTTTTTGTTTTTTTTTTTGCCCTTCAGATCAAACAATGACCGAACAGCAGAGAATAAACAGCGTACACATATGGAGCATTATCATTAACAAGCCTCATTATCTGAGCGAAAATACAAATTCTGATCAGATTAAAATCAGATAATTATAGCACATTTACATAAGGCATTCAGGACCATCTGGACTTTGTTGAGAAGCGTGTGAAAGTGTAAAAAAAAAAGAAAGAAAAAGAAAAGAAAAGAAAAAAAACGCAGCCCACTCACCGGTGTTTTGATCAATGGAGAAATATGGCTGTCCTTCCAAAATGCTGTACACCAGTTTGGCGCTGTTTCCGTACACCGGATCGTCGGCGTCCGTGGCTGTGACCCGCGTCACCGAGGTTCCTGCACACGGCAATTAAACAAAAAACTCAAGACACGGAAACTGTGCATCACTCTTCTGAATTTATAAACTCTTCCTGTTATAAATAAACCTGAATTTTACATTTATGGAAATGACTGTCATAATGATCGCATAATTATTTAAACTCATCACGAGTAAATATTCAATTCCGTCGGTTCCCTTTTTAAAAATTCATGTGAGTCTGTATAAATATGTGCAGCTGGGAAACATGAAAGTTACACAAAAAGTGAAAAACTGTATCATAACTTTACGAGTGGAATTCACAAAATAAACAAACAAAAACAAACAGAAAAAAAAAACCACATAGCCAACCAACCAAGCAACAAAGCAAACAAACAAAAACAAACAGAACAAACAAAAACAAATAAACAAAAAACAAACAACAGACAACAAGCAAATAGAACAGCCAAACAACCAACTAAACAAACAACGAAAACAAACAGAAACAACTAACTAAGCAACCAAACAAAAGAAACAAATAAACAACCAAACACTCAAAGTAAACAAATTAATAAAGCAAACAAACAAAAATAAACATAGGGAATTGAGAATGGGCTAAAGCATGGTAAACATTAATAATATTTTTCAAAAGAAATGAAAAAAGCATAAAGCAAACAAACAAACAAACAAGCAAACAAATAAATGTTGGAATTGTCAGGAGCTGGTTGGAAAATAAATAACAAGCAGGATAAAAAACATATAAAATACAAACAAACAAATAAATAAACGGAACAAAAACATACTGAACTGATATTCGTTGTTTGTAGCCAACAATCTGATCCATTCAGTCGAGTCTAAAAGTCCGAGCTCATGATCAGTGATTGTTTTATTTATTTAATACTCAAAAGATTGAGGAACTGATTATTTATTGCTAAGACTAACTTTCTTCGATCTGTGTGAGAAACGCTGTTATGAAACCGAAACCCATCAGAATATCCGGATCGTCTGATATTGTGAAGTCTCGTGTTGAGATGAATCATAAACACAAGTGCAGTGGTGTGACGTGTTGTTCATTAACGCATGTGATGATTAAGGCATGAGAAATGAGAGGTATGTGCTGAAAAAAAAAAAAAAAAAACAAGCCGATGTGGCGAGCTAATGCTAATGCTATTGCTAATGCGCAGCGTGAAAGTGCAGATGGTGCGGTAATTGTTTGTAAAGTACGTTCTGACAGCTCGGCTAAGTGCCTGTTCAGCGGCGAGGAGGATCGTGTTAAAGCCACAGGTACTCGACACTGAAACACCAGCGTAGCTACTGCAGCGAAAATCTCCTCCTGTGTGAGTGTGTGAGTGTGTGTGAGTGTGTGTGTGTGTGTGTGTGTGTGTCACAGAGCAACAGTTTGTCTTTCTTTCAGGTTCCTGAATTAGTGTGTTCTGCATTATTTAATCGTCTCTCCACGGCGCTGGAGGAGATCAGTGTGCAGCAGAGCTTCTGGACGTCTGATTATTGACTCACGCACGCACGCAGGTACGAAGCCGAACCGCCGAAAGTCCACCGGAAATAAAACTGCCCGAGTCACCGTTACCCCCCTCAAGTGCTTTATTCCTCTTATACCACACCAATTCACCATTTACAATCTTTTCTCTTCAAGGAACAACACATCATACACTTTATCTGTTTATGGTTACGTTTAATGTCCATGAATCAGGTTAGTTCCTGTTGTCACTTACGTTATAGCAGCTACAAACAGTCACTCCCTCACCAGCGTCTCAAGTTAATAAGACGCAGCTTTAACAAGAAACCGCAACGAAGCGTAAACTCCTCTGTGCTGAAGATGTCGGAAAACGTAAACCTACAGCTTTAGCTCTGACTGTAACAAAGCGCTGGCACTGGAGACTCCTTCCATACACGTTACATAAACACATTTTAAACAAATTTCCTCACAGGAACGAGTGCATTTCATATAAATCTGTGATTTGCAAAATAAAACAGATTTACTACAAAATTGTGGAATAGTTTTTATCAGGTTAGAGCCAGAAATTGTCTTGAATTAGGCAGATATTGGAGAGCTTGGAAAAAATAAACATAAAAAAATAAAATAAAATAAAATAAAATAAAATAAAATAAAATAAAATAAAATAAAATAAAATAAAAAAAGTGTATGTGTTTAACAGAAAGACTGCATTTGGTGAAATGTATCAGTTGTAATGCATTAAACATTGAAGTAGTTGACACACTTCCGGGTTTAATGCAAATGTAACAAAACAAACAAACAAACAAACAAACAAACAAACAAAATGACTAACTAACAAACAAAAGGAATTGAAAAATAAACAAATAAACAAATTAATTAATGAATTATTAAATAGTCACATTTGAAATGTGAAATTATCTGTGGCAGTTCATATATGAAAAATAAATAAATAAATAAATAAATAAATAAATAAATAAATAAATGAGAAAGCTGAGGCTAGGCTTGAGGTTTTAAAATTATTTTAAAAAAATAATTATAATAATAAATGAAGGATGACATAATAACACTGACACGACTGCAGTATTAATTTAAACGTTGCCCTTGTTTACTCCCCAGTGAATGTTCGTTCTGTTCTCTCTCTACTTTTCACTCGTTTTTTACAGAATGACATGATAATAGAAAAGTCCAGAGAAGTGTATAGAGATGATGAATAGCGAGCGCGGCGTCTCGACTTCAAACGCGAGCGAGAGAAATGAATAAACGAGAAAAAAAGCAGCAGCATCGTTGCACTCTGACTTCAAACCCTGCTTTATTATTGCAACCCAATTATTTCAGCCAGAGAGAGCCTGAAGTGGCCCTCAGAGACGTGTGTGTGTGTGTGTGTGTGTGTGTGTGTGTGTGTCTGAAATTCGGTCAACAAACCAAACAAGGACCTCAGCTTACCTGTGTGTGTGTTCAGAGCACTCGTTACAGGAGGACACTAACGAATACACCGATTCTTCTTTATCCAGTGATTGGGAAGTGTGATGAGATACGTGTGTGTGTGTGTGTGTGTGTGTGTGTGTGTGTGTGTGTGTGTTCCTCAGTCGTTGTTCTTTATCACTAAGTCAAACACCTTTCACAGCTCATGTGAAAGCACACACTCCCTCAGGACTCGCGCTGGCGCTCGCCGTGCGTCCGTCGTCTGATTCATGTAAACATAAAAGCAGTGCATTCTGTCACATTCTTGGACGAGAACACTTCCTTTTATTTACTCGTTCCTCACTCGCTCCGACGCTGCCTCACGGGCGCGCAACTTAATAAAGACCTCACTGATTTCCAGAGAGCTGAAGGACGGCTGCCAACATGCAGTCTCTTTTTGTTGTTGTTGTTGTTGCTTCTGACTGATTGGTTGTGGGAAGAAAAGAAAAAAGAAGGGAGATAAACTGATCACTGGATGGGACGCACTAGAGAGTTCGTGATAAGCCTAATGCTATCTAGATTACTAACAAACTGACCAGAAAAATAAGCCATGCTAACCCTACGTTCAAACCAGCAGCTGACAAGACACGTGTGTCGCTTGTAGTTTGTTTCTTGTGTAACTACCGCTTGTGGGCGTGGCCTGTCCAGCGTTAGTAGCTATATCTTCTTCTTCTTCTTCTTTCGGCTTTTCCCTTCAGGGGTCGCCACAGCGAATCATCACTCTCCACCTCTCCCTA
>CM074998.1:1093950-1107170 GCA_037576825.1 Pangasius krempfi | reverse complement strand
CTCACCACTGTCTCTAAACCGTACAGCATGGCCGCTCTCACCACTGTCTCTAAACCGTACAGCATGGCCGCTCTCTCCACTGTCTCCTACACCTTCCCCTTGACTCTCGCTGATATTCTTCTATCACACAGAACTCCCGACACCGTTCTCCACCCATTCCAACCTGCCTGCACTCGCTTCTTCACCTCTTCGTTAGTAGCTATATATACACTAGATGTACTGTATTTCTTCTAAAATGAACTAATTAGACACAAATGAAAAAGTATTTATTTGTTCTTTTGTGTTATTTAAGACCAATTTGTCAAGCTTGTGTTATTTCTCAATAACCTGACAACGTGAAATTGACATGAAGTTTAGATTCCTATATTTTTACATCACACTAGTCCGGTCTTACCGTTAGCCAACATCGGGTTACTCAGCTAATTGCTAGCGTTGTATTTGCCTCCTACAATTCTACCAGCTGGGAATGTAAGTATGCAGAAAATAGTGAACACAATGCTACGATGTTGGAAATTAAAAAATAAATAAATAAATAAAAGAGGATGACTATTCTGTAAAACTGTGGAGTCAGTGGGCCATGAAATAAGTCTCTGCTCTCACACAGGAGTGAAATTCTCTTCTATTCCTCTGATAAAAAAAAAAGAATGAGGGATTAGAGAAGCCTTTCATTGGCCAGGCTTCAAATCAGGGCAGATTAGCTCGCCCTTGAGCGATATTTATAGAGAATTGCCTAACTTGCCTGCAACTTTAATCATCTCTGGCTGGATCTGTCCAACGCAGGATACTAAAATCTTGGCCTGATGGTGATGATGACAAGAGGAAAATTTAACACGACTCTGAATTCAAACACCGTCCACTGGCGGTTAAAAGCTGACTGGTATTTCAGAGTATATAAATGTCATGTAGGCATTTATGAACCCTTCATACATACGACATCATTCCTGCTGTGAAGTGTGTTCTAGCATGAACACACGCTGAAATGCTGTTTGTGTCTGGAGAAATGTCCACGTCTCTTCGGAAGCAACAAGAGAGGAGTGGATTTTGTTATCGAGCTCCAAATAGCCAATGTACACGTTGGACTTCCTGTATACATGAATATGATGACAGAAAAACAATATCACGGAAAATTGAGAGCTGTGAAAGTGAAGGGAATGTCGAATGATGATAAGTCCTGAAATTTTCACCTGATTCATGGGGAAGTTCACTTGGTTCCCAAACCTCATCCTGTACAGCTTTGTATATTTCATCACGTTCCTGACGCTAACCCATGATCAAGACTCACAAACCAGACATCTTGCATTTTCTGTAGAGTCTGGTCCATTCTGTTAATAATCAAGAGCGTCCTAATTTTTTCTGAAAGAATGTGACAAATCACAGCCCTTATCGAGATTAACTGAATTACACTGAATTACGCTAATTAACTTTTAAAGATAGGATTATATGAACTGTGGTGAACAGGTTTGTGTTTAAGCTGCAAACTGGTGAATGGAAGTGCAAGACCCAATCAAACTTCAAGATTCTGAAGCTTGTAGCCAGAAAAGAGTACAAAAATATATCAGATGCTCCATAATCCATTGGCTGGTACTTGGTTTGACAGATTAACTAATTAACCTAATAATTAAGATCAGTCAATGCTAATAGAAAATGAACATAGATCAAAGGTTTGGAACAACAAAGTCTGACATTTTAAAAAGGCGCAACAATTTGTAACAATAACATCATAGAACATACATAGAACATTGTAGAACATTAATATTGCTTCTGTTTGCTGAGACATGAAGTCTGGGAGATAATGGGTCAAATCACATGGAAGTGTGAGAGCCAATCAGACTGCAATCTTCAAGATTCTGACGCCTGTGGCCAGAAAAGTGTACAAAATATAGCAGATTTCCAGTAAAAATTGGGTGGAGCATCAGAGGCTCAGACTACACTTGAGCTAAATAATCAGATGATTACCTGAGCTACACCCTGAGCTACACTGAGTCAGCACTAACCGCAAAAACAAATTCGATTCAAACTGAATTGAAAAACAAACTGCAAATTCACAACCTCATTTAACAATTTGCATGATTTGTATTAAATGTTTTAGTTATTATTTGGAAACATGGTTTCTGCAATTCAGGTATAAAGAAAGAAAGTAATAACTACAACCAAATTTATTTTTGCCAACTTTTTTTATATATCGTACAAATATTGGTGATAATGAAGACTATAAAAGCTTCAGAAAACCTTCAGAACTTGATCCCGTCATGAACGTTACTTTCTTTAATTACGTACGAATGTAGCCACTTGGATTCATTTGATTCAACTGAATTATTACATCAGTAATATCTTTATTATTTGAATGAGTAATTTTGATTATGAATGGTCTGAATGCATGGTTAAGGGAATATTATGAGACTCCAGACTGATTTAATAGATTGTTCTCTAACTCTGAGGTCTGGTATAAATATAATTGGTGTGCTCATTTGAGAAATATAGTTTTACTCTGCATTACTTATATAATTGGTTCAGTGCCTCCGTCTGACGAGATAATCCCATCCCTGTGGTACGTATATAAATGGTGCTAGCCATGTGAGGAAGTGAAGAAGGTTTTTATTCTATACCATGGAGTTTTTTTTTTGCAGAAGTACGGACCTGCACTGAGTGACCACAAAGCATTAATATTATCTTTACAGCTTTAGGGATGTTTCAGAGATATTCTACATCCACACTGTGGCTCCAGATCTGTTCAGCCTGGAACATTTATAGGTATTTTTTATCTCGATGCGTAGCTAAGGGGAAGAATTTAGAATTTTAAAATAACGCATACAGACCATCAAGATGATTATATACATGTCGTAATGGTGTTTTGTACAGTAATTGCACTATAATGATGTTCAGCATAGTCTCAACACCCTAACCATCAAATGAATGCATCCCTCAGTTTGTTTATTCACATATGATTCTCCACTGGTGATGAGAACCAGGATTAACCAATCAGAATCATGCATTTTTCTAGTTTCTAGTTGAAAGCTACTAGCCAGCTAGCTACTCTCTGAGCTCAGGGATAACAACGTGATGGCTGATGGAGTGCTCGAGATTAATATTTATTTGTTTGTTGTTTGTTGATTCATTTGTTTCATTGAGAATACCATTTTTTTTAACAAATAAAGCAACAAACACAAAAAAATTGCAGTTTAGGTCTAAAGTTATAGGATGTCTTATTAAACAAGCAAACAACTACAACAACAACTAATGCTTGTTCCAGGACGACAGATTTTTTTATTTATTATTTTTTTACTTGGTTAGACCTTTCTGTACTAAATGTTTAAACAGTTGTGCATCTGTTACCGTCAGCCATGTTGCATTGTAAGGAGCAACACTTAATGAATTAATAAACATCAGGACAATGGTGTATATAACACTGGATTGGTTTGGAGGTGATTTACATCTAACATCTTTCCAAAAACAGCCAGTCTGAGTTTGGGCCGTGTACATGAAAGTCTGTCATAACGATGTTTTATTTCCTACCCCTACTAACATTATGAATATTACACAGTTGACTGATAGGAGATCCTACCTTAAATAACTAAATGACAATTTCTGAATATCATCACCGTTCCTGTGGTCTCGCATCTACCCAGAATTCATGAGCGTGTTGCACTTATCGCATTTCCTCATATAATTAATTCCTGGCTACGGCAGCTGATGTAGCTCGTGCTCACACTCAATTTGTTATCGAAATCAGACTTTTGTTTTTCTATGATTGAAACTGAGGATAAAGGAAATCAGCTGCCTGCAGCGAGAGATCTATACGTTCTCAGCTGGAGCGATGCGAGACAACCTGACCCGCTTGATTGGACGGCGTCGCTGAGAGACACATTCACCACCACGAAGGCTGTCATCACAAAACCATCAGCCGTCCAAAAATTGCAGGCTGATCCATCCAGCGGGGATAATAGGCTGAGCTGAGGATCATCAACGCCGGCACACTAACCACCTCAAAGCGTCCACTAGAGCACTCGGTTCACTTGGAAACGTGCCAGATTGGGGAGAAATATACACCCTGGACAGCCGAGCTCGTTTCACACCGGCCGCTGAAGGACATTTACAGCATACACTAAGAGCTCTGAGCGCAGCGAGGGGGTCGAGGTGGAAACCTTCCTTTCCTCGGCTGTCATGCGAGGAGGTGTAATTTTCTCATTCCACTATGATGTACAGCCGGCACTATAATTGAAAAGGGTGGTTCCTGCATGCTGTTTATCACAGGACATGAGCATCAACAAGAGAAGTAGGGATCCTGGTCATAAATAACAATAAGGTTCTCCTTCAGCAAACTCATCTCCATCTATGACCTCCTGCTAATTCACATTCATGCTAACGTTCAGGGTGTTGGAGAAGCAGGTGGAGGAAAATGACCCAAGTGTGATTAGAACAGAATTGTTAAAAATCATGCACGTGTTCATAATATTTTTCCTCTTTTCTGTCGTTATTATTATTATTATTGTTATTATTTTTACTTTTATCTCTCTTTCCCTTTCTTAGGAATTGCATTAATAGTGAAAAAACTATATACTGACCACTGAAGGAAAAAAAAAAAGAAAATAATTCTAAAAAAAAAAAATTAAGAATAATTACAACCACATGGGGCAGGGTGTCTTAGTGATCAGCACGTTTGCCTCACACGTTTGGACGTTCAATTCCCGCCGCTGCCCTGTGTGTGCGGAGTTTGCGTGTTCTCCCCGTGCTTCGGGGCTTTCCTCCGGGTACTCCGGTTTCCTCCCCCTGTGCAAAGACATTTCTAAATTGTCCATAGTGTGTGAATATGTGTGTGATTGTGCCCTGCGATGGATTGGCACCCCGTCCAGGTCGTCCCCCACCTTGTGCCCCGAGTCCCCTGGGTTAGGCTCCAGGCTCCGCGCGACCCTGTGTAGGTTAAGCGGTACAGAAAATGGATGGATGGAATTACAATGGCTCTCATATAGGAAATATTTCTTGGCTTTTTTATTCTTTTTATCTTTCTTTTCTTTTCTTCCTTTTTTAATATCCCTTTCAGGAATAGTTTCAATACGAGAAAAATTAACTTTATGTGCTAATAAAGTCCTTACTGCAAGACTAGGGGGAGTGAGAGGCTTAAAATAAATGGATAAACTAAATACAATAGCAGAAGTTCAGGGAGTGACAAAGTCGCCACTAGGGGAGCAACACAGTGGCCGCTTAGTTTGGGGAGATACAAAGTGGCAGCTTGAGGAGCAACAGAGCAGCAGTATGGGGAG
Organism: Pangasius krempfi; assembly: GCA_037576825.1. Lineage (NCBI taxonomy): Eukaryota > Metazoa > Chordata > Actinopteri > Siluriformes > Pangasiidae > Pangasius > Pangasius krempfi. The sequence continues at coordinate 1,101,912 of CM074998.1, read as the reverse complement.
TGATAGAGTGGCAGTTTGGGGAGTGATAGAGTGGCAGTTTGGGGAGTGATAGCGTGGCAGTTTGGGGAGTGATAGAGTGGCAGTTTGGGGAGTGATAGAGTGGCAGTTTGGGGAGTGACAGCGTTGCAGTTTGGGGAGTGATAGAGCAGCAGTTTGGGGAGTGACAGCGTTGCAGTTTGGGGAGTGATAGAGTGGCAGTTTGGGGAGTGATAGAGTGGCAGTTTGGGGAGTGATATAGTGGCAGTTTGGGGAGTGATAGAGTGGCAGTTTGGGGAGTGATAGAGTGGCAGTTTGGGGAGTGATAGAGCGGCAGTTTGGGGAGTGATATAGTGGCAGTTTGGGGAGTGACACAGTGGCAGCTTGAGGAATGAGAAAGTGGCAGCTTTTGGTGTAACTTAGTGGCAGGTCAGGGAGTGACAAAGTGGCATTGTGGGGAATGAGAGTGTGGCAGTTTGGGGAGATGGGTGAATGAGTGAGTGGCAGAATGGTAGATCGGGGAGTATCACACGGCAGCGTGGGGAGTGACAGAATGGGAGATTGGAGAGCGACAGTGTGGCACCTCAGGGAGAGAGAGTGGCAGTTTGTGGAGTGACAGTGACAGAGTGGAGGTTTGGGGAGTAACAGAGAGGCAGCTTGAAACACTTCAGCATGTTCCTGTGGACCAGAAAAAAGTCACGAGGCCGTTAGTTAGGTAACACTTCCTTAAACTGAGGCCTTGACAATGTGTTCACAGGAACAAAACAATTAAATGTGTAATTCTAGGCCACTGACACGAGCCGCCATTTTGAAGTGTTGTGTCATTGATTCACTTTAATTAGTTATTAGGAAACAAGAGCTGCACTCATGGATGCTTCAGCTGAGACAAATTGCTAGACCTCACATACTTAATTGTTCCCATGACAGTTAGGATTAACTGGGAAAAAAACAAACAAACAAAGATAGAAGTAATAAAGGAATGAAAGTCAGGAGAGAAGATGGAAGGGCAAACAGGTGTTTACAAGCAACGATGAAATGTAAAATGCCTACTTTACAGAATTTGTAATATGGATCAAGAGACGTTCAGGGAGAAATGGTGGACCATCATAAAGAGAGAGAGCGAGAGACAGAGAGACAGAGAGAGAGAGAGAGAGAGAGAGAGAGAGAGAGAGAGAGAGAGAGAGAACATTAGGAAAAAACCTGTTATTGCCTGCTAACAAGGTGAATGTTGATCTCAATCTGCTCTTAGGATTCTGAATAATTTTGGATTTTTCAAGAAATATACCAGACTTTCTTCTCTTCTAATGTAAAGTAGGTGTGGCTAGGAAGCATGTAGCAAAGTAGTGAGTGAACGTGAAGCTAGCAAGATAAAGCTAAACTAGCAAATGAAAGCTAATCCAGTGAGTGAAAGCTAATCTAGTGCACAAAGTTAACCTACACAGAAAAAGCTAACCTAGCAAGTGAAACAGAATCAAGTGAGAGAAAGCTAAGACAGTGACAGAAAGTTAATCTAATGAGAAAAAGGTCATCTAAAAAAAAAAGTGATAGGAAGCTAACGTCAGCAGCGAAAGGTAACCTAGAGAGAGTGAATGCGTGAATGAAAGCTAATGCAGAGTGCTAGTTAATCAAGTGAAAAGATTCTAACCTAATGAGCGAAAGCTAATCTAACGAGAGATTGTTAATCTGACGAGAAAATGCTAATCTGATGAGAAAATGCTAATCTAGTGAGTGAAAGCAGACCTAGCGAGAATCCGAAGATTTAGAATACAAAAATTCATGGATTGCACTGCAAGTTGAAAAACAAGACAATAAATGACCCCTGTGATAAAATCAAAAACGAGCGGAAAAGTTCCTGACGTACATGACGAGATCCTAAAGATACCGATGCGACATCCTGTCCATTTTTTGTTTTGTTTTTTTTCCTATAATTGTTTTTGCGCACGCTGGAGTGAAGACTTTCAGCTTTGTCTTTCTCATCTGCAGGAAGTGTGTATCTCTCACGGGGGGGAAAAGCGACGCATTAAAGCGATTGCAATCATCACAGGGCACGTTGGCCAAAACTGCACCCACTCAGCGGAGTGGGCGAGAGACACACAGAGAGAGAGAGAGAGAGAGAGAGAGAGGATGCGAGAAAAGCCATGCTGAGTGTGTTGTGTGAGTGTTTGCGAGTGAATGTTTGCATCTCATGTGCAAATGGGTATTGCGAGTCTGTGTGTGTGTGTGTGTGTGTGTGTGTGTGTGTGTGTGTGTGAGGTAGAGTGTGACCGCAACACCGACTTCCTACTTCCTGTGAAGGTGATGGAGGCCATCAAAGCTGACACTTAGCTATCAGTGCAAACACTTTGAACACACAGGCCCTGATGAAGAGTGTGTGTGTTTGTGTGTGTGTGTGTGTGTGTGTGTGTGTTTAAAAGCAGTGCCAGGCCTCTGATCTTCCCTCTCCAGTGAAGATGGCACCTTTGACATGGAGGTGGCAGTGAGAGAGGGCGTGTGAAGGGTTAAACTCGTTTCCGTCGGAGAATCTGAAGCCAGAACAGAGCGTGTGTACGTGACTAGCGAGTAAATGCTACGCTCGGGTGAAGGAGGCGCTGCTTTTTTCTCTCCTGACAAGCAATCCATCAGGAGGGGACGCACATGCACATACCTGTGCGTGCGCACACACACACACACACACACACACACACACAATGAGTGATGGATGGAAGACGGGATGCAGAAACAGAAAATGAAAATAAATAGCATAAAGCTGCAGTTAATATTCAGACTGTGATATTTCAGTTTGTTAAAATAATCGTGATAAACACAGCCGCGGCTCGGCGACGCCACATCCGCATCGCGATGAACTGTCACAGTACGCTTTTATCATTTTTATCCTGAAATCTTCTTCTGCTTTTATATGTCTTTAATAACACCGAAAAACTCCGAATGAAAACTCCGAATTTTTTTACTTCTTCTTTTTTACATAAAAAAAAAAAAAATGTTCCCTTACTTTCTGTTTGAAATGATTTGATTTTCATTTTGTAGGCATTTAACAAAAGTATCCTTGAGCAAAAGAAAGAAAGAAAGAAAGAAAGAAATGTGTGTGTAAGTTTTAATATACGTAAACTTTACACTGAAGCTGTTATCTGGTGAAAGTGTAAAATTTTACGCAGTTTATAATCTCGTAGCCACAGTTCACATTTAAAGCCGATGTCCTGGTGGCCTGGAGCGTGACCTTTAACCCTCAGGTTTGGATTAAATCCTGAATAAAATGAACAAATAAAAGCGTAAGTGCGGACGTGGACGCGTGCACGTGTAGGTTCAGGTGAAGTTCCGCTCTCGGGGCAGGAAGAAAAACGGAGCAGGCTGGTGCACTGATCTCTGAGCTCTGGCTCTGATTAAAATAAAGCGGCGTAGCGGTGTAAATAAAGCGCGCAGCATCAGCAGGAATCAGCGCCTCTTTATTGGCGAGCCCGAGGCCGCGGCCGAGCTCTGACAGGAGCGCGGGGTCGAGTCGTGTCCGTGTCAGAACTGGCTGTTCACCAGCATGCGAGCGAGGTTAGACGAGTTCCAGAGAAAAGCACCTACAAGAAATACAGGGGGATAAAAAATATCTCCAGCGCTCCTCCTGCATATTTAATCCGCAGAGGGAGAGCTGGAAGGCAGCGGCGTGTGCGAGGAGGCATCCTGGCATCCGATCACTTCGCAGGAACCCGAGCCAAAAGCACCGTCGGAATTAGCACACTCTGGGCATGAAAGGAAGAAACCTCTCTCTCTCTCTCTCTCTCGCTCTCGCTCTCTCTCTCGCTCTCGCTGCTGCTCTATAAAACATTTCTCATGTAGGCCCGAGCCCGCGGCTCTCCTTCGCCCGTCCCGTCATGATTAATAATTAAAGCCGCGCAGTTTCATGAGGCTGGATTTCACTTTATTACACTTTATTCACACTCACAGCTCATGTAGAGTTTATGACGTGTGTTTGCGCTGAGTCGCCCGTTTAAACGGAAGGACGAGCTTCAGCTTGGGACTGTTTTTTTTTTTTGTGAATATTTTAAAAGACTTGATAAATACAACATTAATAAAACAATAAAACATTGCCTTCTCTTCCTTTTCACACAGCTGCGTAACTGCAGTAACTCTTTATCAAGGAAAGAAAGAAAGAAAGAAAGAAAGAACATAAACAGAAGAGAAAAAGAAAGAAGGAAAGAAAGACGAAAGAAAGAACATAAACAGAAGAGAAAGAAAGAAAGAAAGAAAGAAAGAACATAAACAGAAGAGAAAGAAAGAAAGAAAGAAAGAAAGAAAGAAAGAAAGAAAGAAAGAAAGAAAATAAACAGAAAAGAAAGAAAGAAAGAAAGAAAAAGAAAGAACATAAACAGAAGAGAAAGAAAGAGAAAGAAGGAAAATAAACAGAATAGAAAACAAAGAAAGAAAGAAAGAACGAAAGAAAGAACATAAACAGAAGAGAAAGAAAGAGAAAGAAGGAAAATAAACAGAATAGAAAACAAGCAAAGAAAGAAAGAAAGAAAGAAAGAACATAAACAGAAGAGAAAGAAAGAAGTAGCAGAGTTACAGCTCTGACTGATACGGAGGCCTGACACTGGAGACTCCTTCCGTGAGTGTGGAACGCTACAGCGCCGTGTTAATGGAAGTGATTCCAGCTCGGGGTTTAACGTGAGCTTTGGGCCTGGACTGGATTTCTCTTTCCTGAACACTGATGGTGATTTTGTCACACACCTGGCAACCCTGTGTCGCACATAATGCTAGCGTGTGCTGATTAGCCTGTCACACGGCACACGGCGGCTCTCGCCTCCTTTCAGCGTCCTCTCATTTTCTCTTCCTTTATCACACGGTGATTTTCCTTTTTTCTTTTTCTGACTCTTATTTTCATCATCATTTTCCAGGGAAAAGCCAAAAAAAAAAAAAAAAGGTGCTTTTTGTCCTGCTTTATATATTTATATACTTATATATTTCTTCATTTTGCCTTTTTTTCCCTCCTAGTCCGTCATTCTAGCGAGTTCGGAGCCAATCATCCGTGGCAGCAATCTTATGCAGAGTGCCGTGAATGGCTTCATTTCCTGGCCACGTGCGGGATTTTTTTTTCTGCGCTGCCTCGTGGGAAAAATGGGCCGAGGTAATAGACTCGACTCCGAAAAAAAAGCGAAAACAAGCCACTCGGGTCCTGTTTGACTCGAGGCTCAGTAACAGCTGAACAACAGCATTTTCTTAGCAACACAGAGCAGCTGAATGAACTCAGGTAAAAGCGCTCGCTACGGAGAACACACTTATGGCCAGACATTAACCGGCTGAATTGCTGCACAGGAAAGCGTTTAGTTCAGTCAGCGCCGTTGTAGACGTTCCTCATTCACACTGAACACCTGTCCCCGTGTTACCTGCCACACACGAGCGTATGATGGACAATTAAACACCACCCTGATTGTTCTAAACGTCCTCCACGTGACAGATGGTGCAGAGGAAGTGCTTACTCAGGATGTCTGCGACGCCACAGCCGCGGAACGCCAGCGAGAGGCTGTTTACTTTTTCCTCGAGTTTCAAACCGTAATGGAGATTTGACAAATTGGCGAGCAGGCCGCAAACATCTGTGCGTTTCCTGCAATGCATGCTGGGTTATTTACACAAGCTACAGGGCTCTTTTTCCCCCTGAATTCAAACGAGACAAAGGAGGCAGCACACACGAGTGACGACTTCAGATCTTAATTGCGCTACGATCTGAAAGGCTTAATCCGTCGGTAAGAAAGATAATATATAAGATATAATACGTGCATCTTATAAAGTTATACAGTTAGAAAATAGACACTTCCATAGACACTTCCAAACCTTAAAAATATCGATAGCTGAAGCTAGCTCACTACACTACAAGCTACATCGCAGAGGTCAGCCAGTGCATTTGTTTGTTTGTTTTTGCTTTTATTTTATTATTATTTTGTGTCTTTGTTTGTTTGTGTCTTGTTCCAAAACAACCGTGGATTTGAAAAAGTCACGATACGAATTAATTCTATTAATTATAAAGTTCAGTTACAGATGTAGGCACTATCTAGAAAGACGGATCATTTGTCCATTTTGTCAATTTAATTTGGCTAAAATTAATTAAAATTGCGTTACTAATATAACATTTTGACAGAAATTTATTGGTGGTATGAGACACTGGATTTTTCCGAAACAATCTCAAAACTGACAAAATGGTTCTTGCGTAAGAACCAGTGTTAGCTAAGCAGCAGGGTTCGATGGTTTACACTTAAAAAAAATAAAAAATCACTCATCCATTATCAGTGAATTAAAATCACGATTTATAGACGTTTTCTCAAGTTTAACCACAAGGTTGCTGCAGCCACTGATATGAATATTTAATAACACTATGTTAAACTTGCTAGCCTGCTAATTAACAGCTTCTTCCTGTCTTCTTCCGGTCCTCCGTCTTTTCAATACCCCAAGCACCTTTAATTTACATTTTCACGAGCTTTAAAGGAGGATGTTATTTTTAAAGGAGCAGTTTGTAATTTTATGCACTCTCTGCTTCCAGTGAGGTGAAATTAAAAAAAAATAAATCAATAAAGAGGAAAAATTTGCTTCATCCCACCGACTCCACCTAAGAAAGAAACCCAAAAAAAAAAAAAAAAGGTGGAACGGAGTTTTATCCTGGATTGAGGCTGAAGCTAATTTCAGGGCCAGAAAAATGTAACCCAAGGGTGTGTAGTGCAACACACTTTTTGCTTTAAAGACATCTTTATCTGTAGCTTGATCTTTTTATAAGATTACAGAAGTAGTAACACTGCATATTGAATTAATCATTTAAAAAGAATAGTGATGCACTGCACCTTTAATGCTCCTGCAGCGTTCACTAACTCGAGGTGAATCTGTAAGGTCGGGATATTTAAAGATTTAAAGCGAGTCCCTGTTTGTTTCTGGCTTTGGGTTCGACTCGGAGACCGAACCGGACCTTCGGGTGTCTCTCAACACGCCTCCGGAGCAGCAGATGTGGCATCGCAGTAGGCCAGCTGCACAAGGCGTTACACACCCCGGAGCCCCCTGCTTCCATCTCCATCTGCCACCACTGAGCCACTCACACACACACACACACACACACACACACACACACACACTACGACCTGCTGCTGGACTTCACCATTTATCAGACAGCTGAGAACTAGCATGTGCTAGCATAGAGAGGGGGCAGGAAACAATATGGCTGCTTCTGCGAGAGCTGATGTACAGTCAGAAGAAATTTCAGCACTTATTGAAAATATTGGAAATTGTTCACACACCATTTGGTTCAATTTTTTTGTCCAATTGTTATTACACCATATGCTGTATTTCGTCTGAAGACTATCAGTTTTTCTTCACTGCTACATTTTACAGGACCAAAACGAAAAAAAAAAAAAGCACTCAGTGCAGTCAATCAGCCAGGACATGTAACGGAAGCACATGGCTACCAGTTTAGCATTACGCATTTCATCACAGCACAAACTGACTTACTGACGCGTCGATAAACCTGGACAAAAAACAAATAATAATAATTGTCACAAGACATCATGAGAGCTTAAAAAAGCAGCTGTAGCTCCGTCGTTTTCTTCCTCAGCACAGAGTTTCGTGCCACTCAGTGTCTCACACAGTGTATATTTTCAGGAGAAAAGTAGCTAATGTGCACACAAAACGTTGCTAAAATGTCACCGTGCTAATTTGCATATTCATTGTACCATCATGATCATTTGCATATCAAAACATGTTGCATGAAGAAGGAAGATTTTCTGAAGACACTTAAGTCTAGAAGGTTGATGGGAAACAACGGTGATCAGTGATTGGTTGATGGGTAACAGCGGTGATCAATGATTGGTTGATGGGTAACAGCGGTGATCAGTGATTGGTTATTTGGTCATTAGGAAAAATGGTGATCAGTGATTGATGGATGGGAAAAAATGGTGATCAGTGATTGATGGATGGGAAACAATGGTGATCAGTGATTGGTCATCAGGAAAAAGAGTAATCAGTGAT
>CM074998.1:1069861-1082984 GCA_037576825.1 Pangasius krempfi | reverse complement strand
GAGCCAGAGAGTGAGACAGAGAGACAGTTAGAGAGCGAGCCAGAGAGTGAGACAGAGAGACAGTTAGAGAGCGAGCCAGAGAGTGAGACAGAGAGACAGTTAGAGAGCGAGCCAGAGAGTGAGACAGAGAGACAGTTAGAGAGTGAGCCAGAGAGTGAGACAGAGAGTGAGACAGAGAGACAGACAGAGAGTGAGACAGAGAGACAGACAGAGAGTGAGGGAGGTCTTATCTAATCACACCTCCTGCTGCTTGGCCGATGCAGACTCCACACTGTCCTCTCGGCGCTAAACCCCTCGTCCATCACGTGAAGGCATTAGTGCTCGGATTCGAGTGGACTACGGTGGAGCGTTTCCAAAACGCTGGTGTTTTATCATGACAGCTGAATTGCTCGATCGGCCCAGCGAAAGTACTAAAGGCCAAACAAGGTCTTGAGTTTCCAGGCAATGTTTAGTCTCTCTATCGTAACCGTCCATCATTCACTCTTTTATCTCTCTCTCTCTCTCTCTCTCTCTCTCTCTCTCTCCGTTCTGCTCTGTTGTGGTCAGAATGCCCAGACTCAGATTTTGACCTAAAATGAAATGATAATTAAATTATTTTCTCATCCTGGAGTTTTATGAGCGCGGCTCAGTTTCTCTAACAAACACACACAGTTATGTCATTAATTTTATTTGAATATGATGCAGAGAAAACGAGCCATATGGCTTCCTGTTACAGATCCTCACACACAGTATACTGTAGATCATGATGTTTAGCTTTGCTAACAAAGTGCTACTTTAAAAACTAAATACAAAAGCCAGTGCTAGTTTTACTGAATGCCTTTCATCTTTTTTTTTTTTGGATTTACTGATAAAACAATCAATTAAAAATATTTAACGTCCAATCCTATTTTCTGTTGGTGATTAAAAAATATAAATCATAGTACCTATACTTTTTTGGTTTGACGTTATTTAATGTCCAGGAGGAAGCCTATAAACTAAATGTGAAAGTTATTTTAAAGTTTTCCCAGAAATTCTGTTGAAAAATTGCACCAACAACAGCTTCACAGATAATCAATACAATAAAATAAAATCAATGAATTAAATCAAAGGCTATTGAGACGTCAAAAGCATATGATGTGTGTATGACCATCAGTCTTGAAATGTACCCTATAACCAGGCTAACGATAGCTAACCGGCTTAGCTAGTCAGCTAGATAATCACTCGTCATGGTAATTAATGATAATTAATAAATGATAACCAAGTATCAAATAAGTAGAGCATTTTTGAGCATGTTTGACTGAAGTGTGTGTGTGTGTGTGTGTGTGTGTGTGTGTGTGCATAAAATAATTATCCTTATAAACCTGCAGTATGGCATCACATGCATTTAACTTTAATCAGAGTCTTTAAACAGGAGAGAAACAACACTGGTTTGGGGAAAAAAGCGAGGCGCTCATAAGGAGACGAAAATAAAGGAATTAGAGGGAAAAAAATAAAGTTGTGATATAAAGACAGCTGAGTTTTGTAAGGCCACTCAGCAATCAGTCATCATGGCTTTTAATTTCCTTCTTTATTCGAAAAATTTCAGTTCCGTCATTAATATTTTCAGTGTGTAACATGTAGATGCTGGTCAGTGTGTTCACGGCAGGGTGTTACCGCCTTTCTAATAATTGAGGTCAAAGGTCAGGAACAGCAAAATACAGAAACATGAACTAGAAAAAAACACTAATCATCGAAGGCACTGGGTCGAATTCAAAGAAGCATTAAGCAGTGACTGTAGACGTACGCGCTGTTCAGAAGTTACGTGAGATTTACGCACGTGGGGGCGGAGTTTGTCTAAAACAGGGGCGTGTCTTAGTTACGCTCGACTCGGATCTTGAGCTTAAGCGCATGTTTCTTGCGTGATATCGGCTCGAGTGAGGAGCAGCGTTAAGTCCAGCGCCGCCGTCTGACTGTTTAATGTAACTACAACATGTCACGCTGAAATGTTCTGTCTGTAAACACACTCACACACACTGTGCAACGTCATTCAAGGACACAATTAAATACATTAATACAATAAATAAATTAATTTTCTCCTTTTAAAGTGCATGAAAAGACACAGTATCTTAATCAGAGACAATGATTATCTTGAGGAATTCATTATTTATGGATAAAGTGATGAACGAAGTTAAAGTTTCTCTGTAAGCGTAGCAGATGAGCGCTAGGTCAGATTATCCTTCACACCGTGAGCACGTTTTCTTTACAGCGGAGCATCGAATGAACTTTATTTTATTAATCCTACAAATCAAAACAGTGAATTAAAAGTGTGATAAAATCTCCTCCATCCCGCTCACACGTTACGATTTCATCACCTCCATTTAGAGTCTCGTGGCTTCATTAAATTCTGCACAAAATTTCAAAAATAATAGTCTGTGCTGGATCAGGTGCTATTCTATGTGCTGCTGAATAATGAGTGTGGAAGCCATTTTGTTCAATTAAACCAGTGATTAATGTGAGAGTTACAGCGAGCTCTGTTCATGCAGTGATATATTAGCGATGTACTAAACTCCTATTAGATTTATTTCTTTTTATTAGATTTATTTTTTGGGAGATTGTTTGCAATTTATTTAATGCTTGGCATCTTCTCATTCATATATCATCGTATTAGTATTTTTATTTTTCATTCTTGCTATTATGTTACATCATATTACATTTGACAGCAAAAGATCTCCTTTTCCTTCTTCAGTCTATTATTTTCTATCCCTGATTTTCTTTCTTTTTCAACTGTAAAGGTGAGTGTTTGTGTTTAAAGTTGGTTTTTTATATGCTGTTGAAAAACTCAGACACTTCCACTCAAGAAAAATCTGGCAACCTTGAAGGTGTGACCTACATGCAGGTGATTTTAATAATCTGAATGTGGAGTACTTAAGTACGCGCATAGCCCGACTCTGAATACCAGGAACTTTCCCTGTGCAAATATTGATGTATCATTATATATTGATATATTACGTATCTATATATTATTATATACTAAATATTGATGTCTGAATATGGCCCTAAATGTGAATCGTGACACACCAGTGACATGATGAGGACGGGGACTAGAACTGGAACAGGAAGTGACACGATGGAACACATGGATTCGTTTCAATTAATAGCAATTTTACCATTTTAGCAGTTTTTTTTTCTTTTAGCAAAAATTGAACACATAAACAGAATAACAAGGCGTCTTCTGGGACTTTACACCAAACTAGTAAAGGAAGCTGTATTTTTTTTTCATATCCTTCCTAAATTAGATGTGAGGTCCCAGAGAAAGCGGGGGGTTTGGGGGAGGGACTTTTGCTAATTTGACGACACTCAGCACTTGTTTGAAACGCGACCCAAGACAACAGCCATTAAGACATTAGCAAAGGTGTTTTTGTGTGTAATTTTATTTTTTAAGGACAGCAAACTTTCATTCCATTTCCTGGCCTAGAAACTCAGGGTCCTGGTGGGATTTCGGACACTGGGGAACACGGTAACAAGGCAAATGTGTGCGAGCACCGAAATCCAGACATCAAGAACCCGGCGCGGTCGTTTCATAAGCGCATTTTCATGCATATGTTGTCTCGGAGGTGCTGTTCTCAGACACTGACAAAGCACATTCACTTAAATTGTCACACCTTGCACTTTTGTTCTCCTAATTGTGCCATCATTCCACATGAAAGATCTATCTCATTAACACGGCAACTTCACAACAATCTCAGCGCTATGAAAACCCTTTAAATGAGCCCAAATTGATGACGCACGTTCTCCTCACTGTGCATTTTTTCCTTCTTCTCACACAGACGTATTCTTCTTCCTTATATATAGCTTTTCTTTAAAAAAAAAAAAAAAAAGACTTTCATTTGCAAGATAAGCATGCTCGGGCACTGATTATTAGTCAGAGAGGAAATAATAAAGCATCAATAGGTGATATCTCACAGGTCCTTTTTCACCACCTTATTAACGCCGGCCTTCGGGCCTGCACTCACACCAGACGCTCCGGTCTCATCTTTTAATCTCAGTGTACAAACATTCAGGTTAAATCGCCGCTCTCGAGGGGAAGAGCTTCTCCGCCGTGTCGTTATCCAGGTTGCCAAGGCGACGTCGCACGCTAAAGCTTGCATTTCGAAACGAATTCAATCGAACATGGGAAGAAGAGAAAGAACACAGGCTTCTCTTCTTAACCTTGATCACAAGGTTACTAAAACTTTACTTTTGTCACCACAAGGAATTAAGAACGCTGAAAGTGAAGAATGAGAACAGTTCCACATAAATCAAGCCGGGACTGAAAATTCTTTATTTGCCACCGGGGAGCGCGTCTCTCCGTAAGAAGCAGCATTTAAGCAGCTCACGTCTGTTCATTAGCGCCGGTGCGAAGCCGAGAAGACCTAAATCTGCCTACGCGCCGGTGCAAAGCAGTTTAGCGAGTGTGTCATTGTGTTGGTTGTGTGAGAACGGCGCTGGGTTTTTATCGTCCTTCCCGCTGCAGAGCTCTCCAGGAGATTTTACTGTCAGCTCAGGAGGAAATATGACAACGAACGCCATCGGAACGGCTTTACGATGGCACGGGAAGCAATCAGCCGGCCCTTAACGAGCGACTCTCCAGCCTAACGTGCCGTGTTAAGCCCTGCATGCCGAATTAACAACTGCACATCTTGTCACGGGCAGAACGAGTGTGCAGGGTTCCTGACTGGTTGTGGGGGTGAGGGTGGCGGGGAGAGAAGGTCCTCATCAACCACGATGTAAAATCATCACACTCAACACTCCGCCTCATACGGGACACTGACGCTCCACCTGAGGCTCGATTAGGCTCGGATTAAAGCTCACCACCTACTAAGTACCATATGATCCGTGTGTGTGTGTGTGTGTGTGTGTGTTTGGCCTTTCTGTAACTGCACTCACTCACATTCTAACTAATGCAGGAGGAAATCTGACGAGCTCCAAGACCAGCTGGATGAAAGATGAAAACATTTCATGCAGAGACGGTAAATTTTTATGAAAGCTAAGCGTGCTAGCTTCACCTGGGCCGTGTGTCGCATAACCATTTACACCACAGCACTTCAGAATATTTGAGCCTGATCCTTGTTCCTTGTAGAACACTGGATGCATGAATACGGTTATAATTGAAATGTTTTCTAGCAGCAAAGGAATGACTGGAATCTTTTCTGAAACGATTCTTCTGAGACACGGTTTGTTGTAAGGTTCTAGGAAAGCTAGAACCCATAACTCTCCAAAGAACCTTTAAGGAACTAAGAGTGTAATGAGTGACCAGCATTTAGGCCGCTATCATTCACGATAAGGTTCTTTGTAGAATCTTGTTTGGATTTGTAAGGTTCTAAGTGGACTGTTTTCTAAAAGGGTTCTTTCTGCAGCTTTTTGTTGGAGGGATCTATTTAAATCGTGAGGTTTCTCCAGAGGAACACACTGAAGAACATGCCGTCGAAACGTCACACTGTGAAAGAACGAGCGTTCATCTGCACTAGAATTTCCGTTTCATGTCCAGCTAGGAGAACCGCAAGGTGCGACAGAGTCATCGTGCCGTTTCACATCTTCAAACCCCACATCCAGTCTGAGAGAAGCTACGGCGGCGTCCTGCTCCACCTGTACGAGTGCGGAGACAGTGACTGATGCTCGGGTTCCAGATATCTCCAAAATATTGTGAATAAAAGGAAGGGATGAGTCATCGTCCTTACATGAGATGCTCATCTATTCCTGGAATCAATCTCCTCTTCGAGTTTGTCCAGTGGGAAAACGATTAAATCACCCGAGACGTTTTCTTTATTCCTGAGAAAATCCTCGTAGAATAATGTGCTCCGACATGTTGTGATGGCTTTATGACATCGGCCTTTAAATATAATCAGAGTTCTGCAGCTTTACTGTCACATCTATCTATCTATCTATCTATCTATCTATCTATCTATCTATCTATCTATCTATCTATCTATCTATTGCCTCTATTGTATCTACTGCATTGTGAATTAAATAGACTTTATTATATAAACAAACACACAAATAAAGAAATAAAGAAATATATTGCCCAACATTTATTATTATTATTTTTACAACACTATTTATTTATTTATTTATTTATTTATTTATTTAAGTCTGAAATATTCCTACGTACAATGCAAACAGATCTGTAAATTTATAAGGAGTACTTTAATGCGTTGACAAGCTGCTTTTAAGAATTATATTTTATATAGAGTTTTGCAGAAAACTGTAAATAACGATATGATGTTGGTAATTTTGCTGCTTTTAAATGTGAGAACTTTAGAACTTCAACTTCTCTGAAGGCTCTTTTCTAAAAAAAAAAAAGTTCCTTACTCTCTCTCTCTCTCTCTCTCTCTCTCTCTCTCTCTGTGAGATCTGGTGTGTGAATCTTCCATCGTGAGATCTCAGCCAGAAATCAAAGCAATAAAAAAAACCCGCAGAACCATCAAACGTAGCGTCTCGTCTCAGTGCTTAGCGTCCTGATTAGCCTACCTGTGTGCTGGATTGACTTTCATCAGGTCCAGATGGAAGCAGTAGCACGTCTAATTTGATGCAGGACTTGGTTATGATGTAGCGTTAGCTTAGCGCAGATGGCACAGCTTGGCCTCCTGATTCATGTTTCCTCGCCCCCCCGAGCTGAATACTGAAGAAGTGAATGAAGTGTGTCATGCTGGAGGATTCGAGCCGCTTCCTCCATTATAACACGCTGTGCTTTCACACACACGAGTGACAGCAGCGTGAGTAACACGTCACCGGCTGTGACGATCGGCGTCTGGGCCGATAGCGCTTAAACCACAGTCCAGGCTTTGTCCTGTCTCGCCCAGAATCTATCGGGCGCAGCCTGTGGCTTTAATTACATCTTCATTTGTTTATTTGTTTGTTTGTTTACTTATTTATATGAAAACTTCAGTGAAACCTGAGGCGTGTTCATGAGAGAAGTTACACGCGCTAACCACGCCTCTAACCTGAAACGTCTCGTACTTTGTTTCAAACTTGCATTGTGTGTCATTGTTCATCACAGCGCTGTTGAATTCTCCATTCTGATTGGTCAGAAGGTGTGGATGGATTTTCTATAACAGAAGCTCTGACAGTAGTACATCAGCTCATTCTAACGCATTGTCGTTTCCATAGTAACAGCTCGTTCACAGGGACGTGTACTGCGTACGGATTCAAAGCATGGGTCATTTTTATAGACTGATGACAAATAAGGAATAAAACACTTCGGGGGTGTGCTGTTATAGGAAAATAATCAATCACAGGGTGGTGTGATGAATCACAGGTCATTTAATGTTTCATGAAACGAGTTCCTGTTCTCGCTTACGTTATAGCAGCTGTAAACAGTCGTTCCCTCACCAGCCGCTCTTTATTCTCTCTCTTGAAGTTATTAAGACAAAAAAAATTAACGCACCTTTCTTTTTTTTTCCGTTACTGAGAAACTTCAAAGCGTAAACTCTTCTGTCCTGAAAACTTACCTCTGACTGTTACAAAGCGCTGACACTGGAGACTCCTTCCATAAATATAAAAAAAATACATAAAGTCCTTGTGAAATAGCTGTTACTATAGAAACGTATTCGATACGTATAATAATACGATACGTATTAGAACAATAATGTGTTACAGAAACTTCATCTCCACCTTCTGACCAATCAGAATCCAGAGTTTAACGGCGCTGTGGTGTAATCTGCGCGTTCGTGATCGAAAGGTTTGTTTTGAGAAGCGGTGTGGACCGTACTGTTTCGGGTTCTTTTTAATAGTTAATGCTAACACTTTTGTAAAGAGGTTCTAATGTAGGGTTCTCTGTAGAACCCTCCTCCAGAAGGACAAACAGAGACAAGCTTAAAGAACTTTCTTTTTTTTTTTTGTAGACGGTAACAAATCAGCTGCAACTTTTGTACCTCAAGCAACAATAACAGATTTGAGATGTTTCCTCATGTCGGTTCCTTAATTCTCAAACTGAGAAGCCTATTTAAAGCAGACGGACGGAACTCTCCGCATGGCTGCCCTCCGGGTTTAAAGATGGCCTGTCGGTGTCCGTGATTGTTTTTTTTGTGTATCTCTGCGGTTCGGCTCAGTCATTAGCTATGCAAATAACCTCTCTATCTCTCTTTGGCAGATGCGCCCTGCCTGGTGTTCTGGTGTAGCTGAAATAATTACGCGCTGTTCCCCGACGTGTCACTCGTCCGTCCCTCCTGGAGGTTCTGCGGACAGAGGAAGCGTTTCCGCTGTCTCCTACAATGTGGAATTACCGAGAGCTGTGTTTTAACATGTCACGTTGAGAGCAGACAGATTCTGGCAACGAAAGGATCTTTTGTCTCTGTGAGCTTCTCAAGACTGGTGTGTGTGTGTGTGTGTGTGTGTGTGTGTGTGTGTGTGTGTGTGTGTGTGTGTGTGTTGTCACTGCGTGTGGGTGTGTTGGAGTGTGATGTTCTTAGCCTTGTACGTGACATTTTGTAGTAGTAGAAGCTTATTGTACAGCCCATCAAGTATGAAGGATGAAAAAATTAAGAAACATTGCAGAACCGAGCGCTAGCCTCAGCTGCACTGTGTCACTGTTAGAGCCTTCATAAACACTTCATAACACATGCATAAGCACTGCATAGCACACTAGCATTTATACAATAAGACATCACTAATGTATACACTACTGCCTCTGTGATGATGCTGAGAATAACAGGATTTATAAACGAACTGCACTTTAGTCGGGCTTCATAACTCTCTTACGAGCACTGAGTAATGTAGAGGAAAATAATCAGGATGAAAAACTGTGACCCCTTCAGGAACCCTTCAGGAACCCTTCAGGAACCCTTAGTGGTTCTGTAGTTGTGTCTCTGCAGGAACCCATAAAAGTTCTTTGAAGAATTATAAGAGAGAATTTCTCTTAAAAAAGGTTCCAGATATAAGCTCTTTAGAAAACCAGAAACGTAAACCACCCAAAGAACCCTCGAGAAATAAACTCTTAAATATCCTTAAAGAACCAAAGAAGAACCTTTTTCTTTCTAAGAGTGTTCTCATGCATTGCTCTATAAATGTTATTCAGTGCTTATGCATGTGGTCTGAAGTTATGTAGGCGTCGTGACCATTCACAGGGCTCTCAGCTTTGAAAAAGGGTTCTACTGGGAATTCTTTCTAATAGGAGAACTATGTTGTAGGGATCTGTGTGGAACCTTTAATGGTTAACCTAGAGCAGATTCACTCTCAGAAAAAGAATGCTGATTTCTTCTTCATCCTCTGAATTCCCATCTTCTGAAGCATATGTTTAAAATGTGAGGAAATGTGAGGAGAGATTTAAAAAGGGGTTACTTCAGGACTTTGAAGATTCGAGGAGAATTAGGAGTTTCTTTTGTGAAAAAAAATGTTGATGAGAACCCATGCAAGGTTAAAGAAAACAATGAAGACAAACAAATCAGTCATGATGAGGATGATGATGATGATGATGATGATGATGATGATGATGGTTATGATGATAAGGATGATGATGGGGGATGAGGATGATGATGATGATGATGATGATGATGATGATGATGATGGTTATGATGATAAGGATGATGATGGGGGATGAGGATGGTGATGGTGATGGTGATGATGGTTATGATGATAAGGATGATGATGGGGGATGAGGATGATGATGATGATGATGATGATGATGATGATGGTTATGATGATGAGGATGATGATGGGGGATGAGGATGGTGATGGTGATGGTGATGATGGTTATGATGATGATGATGATGGTTATGATGATGATGAGGATGGTGATGGTGATGGTGATGATGGTTATGATGATGATGATGATGGTTATGATGATGATGATGATGGTGATGATGATGAGGAGGAGGAGGAGGAGATGATGATGATGATGATGGTGCAGGTGCCAAATGGAGAGAAAGAGGTGAACATAATTCAGATTCATAATTATGAATTTGTTCTAGATGATTTTCGGAGAACCGTTCTCTTCTTGTAGATCTAAGATCCTAAGACAATGTTGCAGGCTGGAGAACAGAAACATCCTTCAAAATCAGGACGTACCATAAACAGCTGCTGGAAGCTTACAGAGGAACGAGGTCTAATCCACGTCTAAACCATACATGCAGTTTTTTAAAGAGTGATTATTTTTAAATGTAGAACTTTTAAGGGTTCTTTAGTTCATACAAGTGGCAGAACCCTTAAGTCTACAGCAGAGGCTTTCCATTAAAAAGAAAGATCTCAAATAGAACCACTTTAAAAAGCCAGAACCAAAAACCACACACAAAAAAGGGGGAGTAGCTTAGAAATGTAAAACTCTGAAGAGTTCATTGGTTTGTATGTCTGGAAAAATCCTCAAAGGGTCTAATGTAGAACCCTACAGCAGAGGTGTCCATTAAAAAAAAAAAAGTTCCAAACGGAAATCTAGAACCGTAAATCATTCGAATAATCTCCAGGGAACTTTTTTTTTCTAGTAGTGAACACTTAAGGAATCATTGGTTGTCTCTTTTGGGGAACCTTCAGTGATTAATTGTTGAAATGTACAACAGAGATTTTCTCTTCAAAAGTTTCCAAATAGAACGACTTTATAACGCTAGAACCATAAACCGTCCAAAGAACCACTGGGAAACCATGTGTTCTAAAAGTCAATGCTCTTATAAAATTTGGAAACCCTTAAGAGTTCTTCTGTGGCCCTCTGGGGGAACTTTTAAAGGCTCTATGTGGAACCCTACAGTGAGGGGATCTACTTCTTAAAAAGGCTCCAAATAGAACAACTTTAGAAAGCTAGAACCATAAAAACCAAACCAAAGAACCAACAGGAAGCCTTTTTTTCCAAAGACTGAATGATCTTAGAAAATTTCAGTCACTTAAGGGGCTGTTGGTTGACCCTCTGTGGAACTCTTAAAGGTTCTATAAAGAACCCTAAAATGAAATAAACTTTGGGAACCCGCCTTTTTTTATTGAATTCTTAGAAACTTTAAAACCCTTAAGGGTTCTTTGGTTGGTTCTCTGGCAGAACCTTTATAGGGTATATGTAGAATCCTACAACAGACGATTTCCATTTAGAAAGGGAGAACCACAAAACATCAAATAACCCACGAGAAACTATATTTTCTAATAATGAGCTACCTTAGAAAATTTAGATCTGGGGAACCCTTGAAGTTTGCAGAACTTTAAACGCAGGGTTTCTGCTTTATAAAATGGTTCCAAAGAGAACTCTTTAGGAACGCCAGAACCATAAACCATCCAAAGAACCCACAGAAAAAAAAAAGGTTCAGAACTCTTTCTGAGGGAACTCTTTAAGGTTCTGAAATGAAGAATATCTCTTTCAGGATCCAAACAGAACCCATGTAGAAAACCAGAACCATAAATCACCCAAAGAATCCATGAGAAAGTCAAAGCAAGCCCAGTTACTTCACGCTGAACATAAGAGAACTTACATACAAAGTAAAAACATAAAAACACACCTTTCCCTTTGTTTAGAGTGACAGGAGAGTGTGCGTGTGTGTGTGTGTGTGTGTGTGTGCGTGTGTGTGTGTGGGTGGATGTGGGTGGGTTTGATGGACAGAAGAATGGATGAGACGTAGATGAGTTGTGAAGGAAAAACCCACAGCAGTCATCAATCTCAGTGCGACTCGTCGTCCTTCACCACGTCTCGCTGTTTATTTATTCGGCACCTGACGACTTTCTGCTTAATGACTGAGTTAATGATCGTTTTCTGGAACGTTCTCACGGACGTTAAAATCTTCTGCTTCAAAATTAAATAAATAAACCTCAGTAAACAAGACAGCGAGGATCTACGGCTACGGATCTAAGGATCTTATCAGAGGAAAAGAGGTTTCACCTGACTACTTTTTTTTTGTAAAACAAAAAAAATAAATAAAATAAAGGACAGAATTTTTTTTTCGTTCCACCATAAATGTTCCAAATTGTCCAAAAAACCCAAACAAGTACAATTTCTAATCATTTCTACTAAATTCTAAACAGATCATTTATCTGTCTGAGGTTTAAACTGGAGATACATGTCATCTGATTCAGGAAGGGGGCGTGGCCTAAAATCTGATTCAGTGATTCAGTGATTAAATGATTCATTAAGTGACTCAGTGATTCATTAAGTGATTCTGATGATATTACAGTTTACAATTGATTTGTGGTTTTTATTTTTTTATTTATTTATTTATTTTATTTTATTTCTTTCTACAGTCTTTCTACATTCTGACTAATCAAGTATTTGTGGAGATTAAATTTTTATCTAAAGTGTTAAAATAATACAATAATCACTTGAGAATTTCTGGTTTTTATTTTATTTTATTCTGCATTATTAATAGGTAACTTTTTTGTAGTGGTGGTGTTTTGGGTCTGTGTGTGTGTGTGTGTGTGTGTGTGTGTGTGTGTGTGTGTGTGTGTGTGTGTGTTTCTGAATATTTTTATATTAGATTTTCATGGAATAAAATCAGAGTCAGCAGAAGTGGAGCCTGAATTTGTAATGCCTTGAAAAAAAAAAAAAAGATATTTTTAACAATTTTAGGTTAAAAAATTCAGATAATAAAAATTCACCTAAAAAGACATGAAGCTGAATTTCCAAAAGCTTGAAATTTTATCACATGAACTTTTTCTAACATAAAATTTAATAAAATTAATATCACATTTGCACTTTATTTGTTCAGGTTGCGGTTCCTCTGACTTTTTGAATATATATTTTTAAATATTAATTTTTACCTTTTTCTTTAATGCACGTTATGAAGTTTAATAAACTTTTCTGTTCAAACTTCAGAAATTGGGAATGTGACAGAATTTTTAAATACATTCGATCCTGATGATATTTTCCCTGCTACATGAACCTCTTCATTTAAACGCTTAAATATTTGACTTTTATTTTCTGTAAACATGTTTTCTGCTCGCCTGCTTTGATTCAGTGCCGCACTTCCTGTTTCCTGTTTCCTGCTTCCTGTTTCTTTCTGTCTGCTACTTTTTGTTTGTTGTGATGGTTTATTACGTCCCTTTACTCATTTAATCTCGCTGTAAACAACGATGTTAAATGTGTGACTCCAAGGGAATAGCGTGTGATTTCTTAAACCCGTCACACCGTGTGATGGAGTGTGTGATGGAGTGTGTGATGGAGTGTGTGATGGAGTGTGTGATGGAGTGTGTGATGGAGTGTGTGATGGAGTGTGTGATGGAGTGTGTG
>CM074998.1:1043289-1060295 GCA_037576825.1 Pangasius krempfi | reverse complement strand
ATGGAAACCCATTCCATGAAGCTCTCTACGCACTGTTCTTGAGCTAATCTGAAGGCCACATGAAGTTTGGAGGTCTGCAGCTATTGACTCTGCAGAAAGTTGGTGACTTCTGCGCACTGTGCGCCTCAGCATGCGCTGACCCCGATCTGTGATTTTACGTGGCCTACCACTTCATGGCTGAGCTGCTGTTGTTCACAGTTGCCACCTATCATGTTACCACGCTTGAGTTCACTGAGCTCCTGAGAGCGACCTGTTCTTTCACAAATGTTTGTAGAAGCAGTCTCCATGCCTAGGTGCTTGATTTTATACACATGTGGCCATGGAAGTTACTGGAACACCTGAATTCAATGATTTGGAGGGGTGTCCCAAAACTTTTGGCAATATAGTGTGTATATATATATATATATATATATATACGTGAGTGTGTGTGTGTTTATTCTTTATGTGCTGCTTTATGTGCGAATAATAATAATAAAAAAGACTGAACAATTTTCTTTAATCTTGTCAGAATGCTTTTTTTGCTAAAACCATGAACATGGTATTTTACAGGGTATTTTATACCCTATGACCTACCAAACTCCGCCCTTTTTTGCTTATATCATTTATTTTATGCTTTATATCCTCGATGATCCCACTTACATTTCACTATTGTCCTAACTAGCCATTTAGCTAATACACTGACATCTTCATGATTTATAGAGATACCTTACCTTATTACTAAGCTAGCTATAAAGCTGTTTGTGCTTCGCTATCAGGCGGAAGCCTCACGTTGTAAAGCTAGCCAGTTAGCTATAATCTAATACCTTAGGATGCTTTATGGAGCTATTACGAAGCTAGCAACTTATTTAATTTAACAAGCTTGATTTAGTGATTAGCTTGAAATCTAATTTTTGAAATTAGATAACTTGGAATTTACAGTGGTTAAGTTTTAATCAGATGTAGCAGAGATACGCACTCAAATAAATAATTACCAAGAAAATACGGTTAAAACCACACATGATGGAGGATTATGCTTCAAATAATAAGAGTTGAAGAGGACCACCAAAGCAGGAATGTGTAATAAAGTGCAGTAATTGTAAATGCAAAGGACAGAGACACTACACTTCATTAGATTTCAAAATATAAGTCTCGAACCCCAGCTGAAGCCTCGCGCTACATCCGCAGGCCTGCATATTGCTCTACTGTAATTTTCCGTCTGATTTGAATACAAAAGAATTTATATAAACACGCCGACATGTCACCCGTTTAATACGTTCTGTAGTTAATGTATATGTGCATACATAAACTCTGAGGTCTATTGTAATAAATCGCACCGCTGTCTCTCATTCAGTTCTACATTACACACTTCCTATATATTTCCTTTTTCATTATTCATGTGAGTTCTCTCTAATGGCTGCCGTACATCACGCGAGGAATTTCGTATCACCGGTGAGTAATTATACGATCTGTCTGTCTGCAAGATTTATAAGACGATTTGTTATTATATGTATAATTTTTTTGTCTTGTTTTTTTTTTTAGTATGACCTTTATTTTTGAAGCACATTCAAAATCCATTTGACTGTTTTTCCCTTTCTTTCTTCAACACCCCCTTGTGTGTTACGCTAAATATTATGGATGGATCTTCAAGAAAACTCATGTTCTGGGTGTATTAAACAAAATTCTGCACCTGCTTTTGTGTGGACGCTGATAAACAACCGGAGAGATATTAATGAAAAATAAAACATTACTCATTCCGGGGTCTAATTAACCCAACAGTCGTCGTTTTTACATGCTACATTTGCGTTAGTGGTAAAGTCAGTAAACATATGAGGGCTGGGTCACGTCCAGGTGTGTATGACACACACTTTCTCCCTCCGGCTCTTGTCCAATTATAGATTAGCTGCAAGTCCTCAGCCGTAGTGCTGCTGGAATCTCATAAAATCATTTCACTCAATATTACACCGTCGATAACTAATTACTCGCTCGGTAATTCGCTTTCCGAAAGTCTGTAGAGGAGGAGGAGGAGGAGGAGGAGGAGGAGGAGTGTACAGGTCGCATTTATAATGAAACTGGGAAATGAGAGCAAAAACATGAGGCTGGAATTTAAGGTCAACAACATCTCATGCAAAAAAATTTCTAATGAGTGAGAGACGCTGGATCTGATATGAATAAAGCTGTAATTCATATAATTATAATAACAACTAAACCTCTGCGTGTGGTGCTGCTACAGTAAAACAATCAATGACACCGTGGCGTAATGAAAGCACTGTAGAGTTTCTGTTACCACCCTGAAGTGTCCTCAAGAGTTTTATTCCCCTTATAACACAGCAATCTGTAAATGATCACACTTTTTTATTTACTAAATAACACTTTTTTTTACCTATATATATATATGTTATAGTTGACGTTGTGGAATATCCGTGAAAAACAACTGAGTTCCTTTTGTCGCTTACGTTAGAGCAGCTATAAACAGTCGCTCCCTCACCATCCTCTCTTTTCTCTCTCTTCAAGTTAATAAGACAAAAAAAAAACAAAAAAAAACACAGCTTGTCTTGTTAACGAGAAACCGCAAGGAAGCGTAAACTCCTCTGTCCCGAAGACGTCGGAAAACAGCTACAGTTACAGCTTCACCTCTGACTGTTACAAAGCGCTGACACTGGAGACTCCTTCCATCGATGATAAATAAACGTCTCCTTACTTCAAGAAAACTTCAGCATATCAACGGTTACGCAGTCGTCGGAGCATCTGCTGTACAAGTCGCTGTGAATGAGCTGTTACTGTAGAAATGATAACATATTAATATAAACCTGTTGTAGAAAATTCATCAACACCTTCCGACCAATCAGAACCCAGAATTTAACAGCACTGTGGTGTATGAGCTGAAAATCACCTTATTCTATCCTCCACGACATGCGGATTATGTTCAGGAATCTACACAGGAAATGAGACACCAGGGATGTACATGCGAGAGAGAGAAAAAGAGAGAGAGAGAGAGAGAAAGAGAGAGAGAGAGAGAGAATATAATTAGCTGAGCCGCTGCCAGACTTTAGCCATGGAGAGCGACAGGACCTCAATCAGCACTTTGGCCCTGAAGTGCACTAAACTAAACGAGCCAGTTGTAAAGTGTGATGTGTCCTGGGCTTTATCTGAGGAAGCGAGCTGCAGCTACAGAACTTATTTCTATTTTTAAAGGTAACGCAAATTATTCCAAGTAGTAAAGACTAATAGCTGTGTCATTAAACTTGTAATCTGTGAATTTAAATTTTAATTGAAAACATGGTTTTTTTACATTTTGACCACACACAATAACCTTCAAGTCAATTCTGTTAATTTTGTTCATCATCATCTTTTGACAACAAACATAAAGCTTATGCTATCACAGAAAAGAAAATCACAAAATAAAGAATTCTTTATTTTGTGAGTTGAAATATCTGAATTTTAAAGCATTTTTAGCACAACTAATGCCCCATGGTGAGAGAATCCTGGTTCTACTCATCTGCATGGTTCCTATTTGAAATTTAGTCCTAAAATAATAATACTGTATATACAGGTTTCAAAAATGTACATCTTAGTGCCACAGTCTGAGACAGAATGAGTACGGATTTGATTGCCGTCATTTCAGCCAATCAGAAATTGAGAAATGATCCATGATGCTAAATCTGAATTTAATGCAATGAACTTAAATTTTGATTTGTGCCACCAAAATGTGAAGCTAGATTTTAAATAAAATATTAATATACAATTCAATCTTAGCAAATTCAAGCTAATCCCTAATAGCATTAAATTTACACCTACTTAACCACTAATACTGTCTATGCAGGAATGCCAAGGCCACTTTAAAGATAGCCTGCAGCCAAGATCTTATTTTAAGGCAAATAAGCAGAATTAAATCTAATCAAACAAAGAGAAGTGTAGCGTCACGTCACGAGAGTGTGTTTGAACGGAGAAGCGATGCTAGTGATCATTCATTTTGTGCATTTCTTCTAATTTACCATCAGATTAAATGCCGATTAAATGGCGTAAATATGGAAGAAAATATTGCGAAACGATTGAGAAAGAGATAAAAGGGTTTATGGAGTGGACATTATCTTCACCAGACGATGATAAAAAAAGGTGTACTGCAGATACGGCAAATCAGAAATGCGCGCGCACCACGGTGACCACTGGTTTTAGGCAAGTTTCAGGTCTTTTTTTTTAATGTTTTTTGAGGTGGAGTTGGGCTGGAAATTTTGCTGAGACAACACAGCTGCTCTCCCAAGTTGCTTGATCTCAGTCAGCATTAAACTGGATTCGGTGCTCAAACATTTCCACCGTCATTCGCCTCCTGTGTGTGTTCAAACCGCATTAGCTTTAAGATGGACTCCATCCGTGCCGCTCCATTAGCCCTCCCCAGATAACGCAGCCATGTTTACTTAACATGCAGGATCCGGCCTCCTCGATTTGCGCTAATCAGCCGATAAGACAAGAGCCCTTTCCCTAATCCCTGGAGGCTGAAAGCCGAACTCCTAATGGTCATTAGTAGTAATTACGCTCCCTAACCGGCACATCCGAACCAGTTGTCCTCACTAATAAGGAGTTGTTTTTTTTTTTTTTTTCCTGCCCTCTCACACACCAGCCACACACGCCGTGGCCAATGATTTCATCTTTTTATTATTTACGTTCTCTACAACCAATGAAAATGTTTATAAATAAAACAAGCTAGTTATGTGAGTGAAAAAAAAAGCATTTTAATCAACAGCAGGACGGCAGCGGAGATATCCGAGCCCACCGCAGGATCCGAGCTCCAATTTCACACGTGTGTGTGTGTGTGTGTGTGTGTGTGTGTGTGTATCATTTAAAAAAATCTCTCCTGCCTGGATTGAAAAAAGGACAAAAATATCTGCTCTGCAGGGACAATGCTGTGTGATTTAGCGCTCACGTGACTAAACGCTCGGTATGAGCCTCAGATTCAGCTGATGCAGTTTTTTTTTTTTTTTTTTCCGGATTGCTGATGAAAGTGTATGCAAAGTAAGTTTCGGTCTCTCACACTCCATCTCTCTGTCTTTTTTTTTTTTTTTTTATTCTCTCTCTGACTTTGTCTATTCCACCCAAATATTTTTGCAAATTGATCGTCTGTTTTCCATAAAAAGAAGAAGAGTGAATTGTCTCTTCTTCCCTCTCTTTACGTAACGATCGTTATGTGAATTAAAATAGTGACACTTTTTAACGGTTGAAACTGGAATATTGTCCAATATCACGATTTAATCCATCAGAATAGTGAAGCTGGTGATCGGTGCTTGATTGTAGACATGTTGGATGGTTTGATAATGAAAACTGAAGGGGTTCTACAGGAATCTGGTGGCCTCTGATTTCTATATATTTGTATATATTTGTATATATTTGTATATATCATATTTGTATATGATAATCTCTAGTATATAGCACTATTTATTTACTACTATATACTAGTGCTATAGCAACAGAATTGCACATAGCTGTATTATATCTGTACATATATCTATTCTGTTTAGGCCTATTGTGTCTACTGTACAGTGTTATATATTCTCTCATATTATAATTATTATTATTATTTGTAAATTGTTATTATTACATGTCTTGCCATCTTATTGGAAAGTGTGTTCTGGAAGCTTCATACCAAATCAAATTCCTTATGTATGCGTCTCGCTTGCACAAGAAGGAAACATGTTTTGTTCGCAAACGATTCCCTCTCTTTCGAACGAGTCACTAAGGTAAGTGATTCACTGAGTCTTTCCTTTGGTTCAACTGCCGCTGCTAAATTTTCTATTAATATCCGTAACTGATTTTGTAATTGCTCGTAATGCCGAAACTGATCCGTGCACCTTGAGTCGGTGAGTCGTTCATTCAAGGCTGAGATTTCGTTCTCTCTGGTTCAGTGAGTCAGTTGTGAATCAGCGAATCATTCAGTCATGACCAAGATTCAGTGAATCAGTGTTTTGAATCAGTGAATCAGGTTGTGGCAGCGGGTTCAGTGAGTCACGTTCGGGCTCGTGGAGATTTCGAGTGTTTCGATCCAGAAATACGAACAAATTATACAATAACACAAAATAGCAACAATTATTAGCCATTTTAGATCGCTCAAGTTGTTTTTTCTGAGTGAATCATTTAACTGAGCAGAATCAAATGACCGAATTCAGCGTGTATGATGATGATTTTGTCATAAAGTTTGCCGAATGCTAAACTGGCAGCCACGGTCTGCCCTTCCATGCTAACCACATTAGCATTCCTCCAGCGCTCCTCCAGGTCTCAGCTGATCGATTACACTTGGTGTAAAGTGAAAAGTGTGCATTTAATTTTTGCCTGTACTCTTTGTTTAAAACAGATGGAAGGCAAACAGCAGTGTTTTTATTCCTCCGTCTCTTCCTCACACTTGTATCAGATGAGCCGCCGCTAACCTCGTCCCCAGAGAACGTCCTGGAGAGAGCGATCTTTATCGACTGGTGTAAAAGCAGCAGTGCAGGGACACAGGGAGCTGATAACATATGCACCGTCCTCTCCGGCATCCGCAGCCTCATCAGCGCTCCAATCCCTTTTTTTCTGTCTTAATCCTTCACCTCTCTCACTCATCCCTCGCTCGAGCGTCACTCAGAGGGCATGGGAAGAGAATGAAGAGGCGAAGGTACGTAGAGGTGGAACCACCTGGGGCTAACAGATACCGGAAATAAACCGACACTAAATGCCAGGGACCCCTTGATCTGTTATGTAATGCTAATGTAGCTAACGCTACATGTAATGCTAATGTAGCTAACAAACAAGGGGAGAGTTATTGTCACCAGAGCTGAAGAAAGAAAGAAAGAAAGAAAGAAAGAAAGAAAGAAAGAAAGAAACCGCTTGAACTGTTAAAACTGTGAAAACCTAAATGTAATAATAATAATAATAATAATAATAATAATAATAATAATAATAATACTCATGCTTTTGGATTTATTTTATGAACATGAACTCAATAATGGGCTCATTATTTTAATGTGTACAGTGATATTCCAGCTATTTATGGGGCTCATAGAGACTGAATTTTACACTTTATAATTTTTATAATTTTATAATTATAAAACATATTTTTTAATAAAAACCGAGATGTAAAATTGACATTATTTATATTACTAACGTTATATACACAGTGGATATAAAACGTCCACACACCTGGTAAAATGCTTTTTTTTTCAAATCTTTTTCCACCTTAAATGTCATATAACAACCAAAAAAACGTACAGTAACCTGGTTGCGTAAGTTTGCACACCCCTTCACTAATACCTTAAAGCACCTTTAGCTTGTAATACAGCACTCAGTCTTTTTACATTAACAGTCTACTAACTTCTTAGCACGTCTTGGTTTGGTAATTTTATTCCACTTGCAAAATGACTCCAGAAATGGGCTCCGACTGGACCACTGCAAAATGTTGATTTTCTTCCTCTGATTTTCTTCTTCTGTTCCTTTGTTGACTTGGATTTGTGCTTTGGGTCGTAAAGATTTTTTTCCTCCTCTTCATCTGTCTCACAGAGGCCTGCAGGTTTCTACCAAAATGTTTTGGTATTTGAAGCTATCCATGATTCAGACTCCCTCCATCCTGACAAACAGCTCCATAGCGTGGTGCCGCCACCACCATGCTTCACCGTGGATATGGTGTTCCTTGGGTGAGAAGGTGTCTTGTTATTGTGTCAAATATATCTTTTAGAATTATGCCCAAAAAGTTCTACCTTGGTCTCATCACACCAGGACACATTTTGCCACATGGTTTGGGGTGATTTACGCATCTTGGATTTTTTTTTTTTCGTTTTTATCCATCCCCACTTCCTCATAGCCCAGACATGTGAAGAACATGAGACGTGGTTGTGACATGCAGAGAGTGACCAGTACTCACCAGATGTTCCTGCAGCTCCTTTAATGTTGCTGTAGGTCTCTTGGCAGCCTCACTGATAAGTTTTCTTCTTGTCCTCGTGTCCGTTTTGGAGGGACGTCCTGTTCTTGATGATGTCACTGTGGTGCTCCATTTTCTCCACTTGTTGATGATGGCCTTCACAGTGTTCCATCGTGCATCAATGTTTTTGAAATTCTTCTGTTATCCTCTCCTGATCGATATCTTTCAACAATCACACCTTGTCCATGCTTCGCAAACGCTTTGGCTTCAGCCGTCGAATTTTATCAAGAAGATGTGAAGAAAATCCTACAGAATTTTATTTCTTTTTTATTTGGGGTTAATCAGAAGAATTTCATTGATGACAGCTGTATGATAATTCCACTTCTGCAACCAGAAGTTGTTGTAAGTTAATTTCTTTTTTCCCTCCTATTTGCTTTTTATATATATATATATGTGGTTGCTATACCACATTAAATGTGGAAAAAGATCTGACATTATTTCACTTGGTTTCATTTTTACATCACGAAAACCTGCAATTTGAACAAGGGTGTGTAAACTTTCGATATCCACTGTAATAGCAGCTCAATGATAAATATAGCTTCGATAATTTCCATCACTGTAATAAAAACTGTGGCTCTAAACATTTTCCTGCTCCTGCTTTACGCATTAGACTTGGAATAACTTACTCATTATTATTTGCAGACTTTTCAATTAATATCAATTTGGTCTGATTAGCCAGACTGTATGACCTTTGCTAAATTAATTACCCAGCATTCCACTTGCTGCTGAAGATCCCGAGTGAGAAAACTTCATCCAACTGCTGCGGAAAAGTTCTCACTCGAGTTACAAAAGCACGTCAGGGAAAGCAAGACAGCAATAACGCCAGTTTCTCTGCCTTACACTCAGGATTCGGCCTGGCTAATAACAATATATTCATTTTATGGATGTACGTGCCAGAGCACTCATTCGCAGTTCTACGGTTCGTGCTAATTGCGATTTTTACGATATGTTTACGACACTGAGGGCTCGCTAAGGAGCGCTGCAGCTACTTCAGGAATATTCCAAGCTTACGTGTTTTCACACATTATTATTATTATTATTATTATTAGGATCAGATCAAAATAGATTTACATTTACTGAAGAAAGAAAGAAAGAAAGAAAAAATAGCAAATAAATAAATGAACCAAGACAGTAAAATAGAAATAAATGACTAAAATAAAATAAGCTATAAGAAGAAAAAAAAGGAAAGAGGGCGAAAGAAAAAAAAAAGACGAGGAGTAAACAGTGAAGAAGAGAGAAGGAGCGACAGAAGTGACGCCCTACAGTGTGCACCTGCACTGTGTTTGTGAGTTTAAAGCGAAGCTGCTGATTGGTCGCCGTTGTGACATCATGAGTGGCAGTCAAGACTGGACGAATCTCACGCCGAGGCTCCGCCCACACGCACGTGGAAATTTATCAACAACGTAGTTTCTTCTCTGCGTTTCTTTCCTCCCTCTCTCAAATGTTAAACCTGTTTCCACTCTTTTCCTGTGGAAAAACGGACGTTTTGGAAAACCTGCTCGTGCCTGTTTTTGCGTGCGTTATAGTTTTAGTGCGAGGACTCGGTTTATCACGGCTGCCACCAGGCTGTTCCTTTATACTCTGTAGTTTCATATTTGATCATGTTTGCAGTGTGTGTTTTCTTATTCCACCCTCATGTGGAGAATCCGATCGGCGCTGCACCGCTCCTGCGCCGCCACTCCGCCGCTTCAAACCACACCGAGAGCGCGGATTTAGGATGGAAACCCAGGAGAACGTCGTGTCACACGAACGAATCCTCGTGTTTGTCATTTATTCTTTTCAAACTCTCAGCCATGTTTTAGTGTTTCGCTTTCTCTGTCTCAGATCTTCTCTATCGCTCCTCCTGCAGATCTTACCATTATTCTTCAGCTCTCGATGCTGTTTTTGAGGCGTAAGAGTTTATTATATGTAGATAATATGCACATAACAGTTTAACGCAACAGTTTATGAGAGACACAGATCGCTGTGCTAATGTCCTCATGCGAGTGTTTTCAGATCGTTTTTCTATTTTCACCTGGAGATATTTTACAAAATAAAAAAATAAAAAAACTGTTCATGTGGACATTTTAAGTGGAGAAGTAAATTACAGAAGTACGCTACATTTACAGAAACATCTGCATACATGTGGACAGGGCCGGTCAAAGTTTTTTATTGTTATATACAGTATATATATTTAGTTTTTCCAGCATCAGCTATTATAAACGACAGACCCATGATCCCACGGCTTTGCTCCTCTTTCTGACAGCTTAAAGACGTCTTCCTGAAGCGTGATCCGATGATCCGGTGATCAATAATCAATAAGTCAGGGTACTGTGTGTTAATGAGTAGCACAACGTGAGTGAGCTGTTCAGCATGGATTTACTTTCAGAGTTACGTCGTGAAGGGAAAAAAAATGGCAGATTTGGTCAATAATCAGGTCAAAGCTGCTCGATTTCAATAACAAGCACGAATACTGCTATTGAACTAAGAACGTGAGGATTATTTTCCACAAGGCGTCAAGCGCAGGATTGGTATTTATTGTTTAAATATGTGTTTATCTCATGTTCGCCTTGAGGACGCTGTTTGAGCAAAGATCATTTTTTAGCATGTTTTTTTTTTTTACTCCAGAGGTAAAAGCGTGTCCAAGCTCTTAAAGAAATCCTTCTGAGGGAAGATAAATCCAGCACAGTTGGGTGGCTTTGGTGTAACGAACACAGTCAAATGATCCAAATTTAGAGAGGAAAAAAATAAAGAAGAATAAAAAGGGGATCTGGCCGAACCTAGAACACAGATTTCCAGATCAGTGCTAAACTCCGACGTAAACACGTCTACAAAACAATAAAGAAAATCACGAATAAACATTAAAACGCTTCAGTGTGTGCAAAACCCACGGACTGTTTACATTCACGTACATAAAGGAGCTTAGAAATCTGTGCATATTTAGATATTTAGATATTTAGATATATAGCATCAGGATACAGTCAAATCCAAAACTAATGGCACCCACGAAAAGAATGAGCACTATTTATTGTATAAAATAAACAACACACACACAAAGATTTTCAAAAAGTAATTAAATTGCTTAAATTATTGGATGTAAATGAAAAAAAACTAATAAAATAATTTCCATAAGACCTATTTCTGAAAAAATGTGGCAAATTGATAGACATATAATTAATATATATATATATATATATATATATATATATATATAGATAGATAGATAGATAGATAGATAGATAGATATATACTCTTAATGATTTTGACAAAAAATAATCATGAATAATTAAATACACAAATAATAATAATAATAATAATAATAATAATAATAATGATGATGATAATTCACGATAATAATAACGATATTCATTTTTTTTTTAAATGCAAAGGGCCCAAAGATCACATAGTAGGAATTTTAGAGAGCTTTTTTTTTTGTTTGGTTGTTTTACTTTCTTTCTTCCTAGTCTGCAGATTTAAACTCTTTTGAAAACCCGTGGTCGTAATTGAATCTGAATTGAATTGCCTCTGCCAGGAGGTTAAGACTTGAGCATAGATTAACACTGTAACGAGATAACAATCCAAACCTGCTTCCAAATCCACACACGGATGGCTGGAGTGCACAGAATCATTCATCTGCATGCAGGTTTACAGACTTTTAACAAAGCTAAGAGCAGCAAAGAACCTGAAATGTTCTGCATGGAGAACGTAGAGTGCTCCTACGTTCCCCGAAAGATCTCTCAATCAATAGATATTACCAAGACGCTGTTATTTTTCTTCCAGGGAGTGCCAAAACTTTCGAAACAAGCTCAAAATATTAATGTCGATGCATGTATCATCAATTCCGGATCATTCTTTAAATAAGGGGTGCCATTAATTTTAGAGTGAACTATAAGGTAAGCAAGACACACACACACACACACACACACACACACACACAGCAGTAGCGTAGCTGAGGGAAATGTTTTAGTGGCTCGGTGTTAATAGCTTCACTGGCATATTAGCAGACACCAGCGTCTGAACAACTCCAAGCTAATAAAGTGTGTGTGTGTGTGTGTGTGTGTGTGTGTGTAGGACTGCAGTAATTACCCAGTCTGGGACATCAGTATGGTATTTATGAATACACCACACATTTACACACACACGGGTGGGCCGTATTGCGATTAGCATTCCAGCTGCACGCTCAGTCCGTGTCCCGCTCGGCCCGATAATCAAACCTGACATTAGCATTTTATTCTCGTCTTTCTCTCGCTAAAGGGGCTGAGGATGGAGGCAGGAGGGGCTGTGACATTGATAATCATGACACCTCGTCGTATCGGGTGGAAAAATACACCGCGCGGGCACGACGGCCGGGGAAACGTCACAGAGCAGGCGCGAGAAATATGGAGCTGTGAGATTGCATCGATCGAAGAAGGTGCAATCAGCGAGCTAGCGCGTCCCTTTAGACTAAGCGAGCTGCATCTATGAAAACAGAGTCATAAAGCCATCGGAGCAGCAAAGATACACAACGTGAGGTGTTTTCCTTTAGCACGCTAACACACACACACACACACACACACACACACAGAGGAATCCACAGCATGACTGTGACCACCTGCACTTCCCTTCAGGTTTCCCTTGTAGCATCCAGCCCATTAGCAAAACAATAAAAAGAACATCAGATCGATTTTATCGACGCCATTTTAACCTTTATTGGACCAGCAACTCCCAATGAGCTTATTTCCGGGAGACGCATTTTCTTCCGAATGTTAATGCTAATGATATCATACACAATCTCACGATCACACAATCACACAACTGATCTAACTGGTGTGCGAAATTCTCAGCAGTTAAAGAAACAGCTAAAATGTCCTAAAACGTTGCGTTTGCGGAAAACCTAATCCATCCGATCGAGGAAGACGGATGCGCTTGTTTAGTTTTGCAGTGGAGCTACGACGCTAACGTAGCTAACAAGAAATGGAAGCTTATGGCTACCGGTTTAGCCTTCTGTCAGACAATGACTTGCGTCTAACTGTTACTGTGCCATAACTAATGATTAAAATAATGAACAGAAAAAAGGATAGAGAGATAAAGAGAGAGAGAGAGAGAAAGAGAGAGAGAAAGGGAGTGATAATATATGAACAACATAGAACAATAGATAGATAGATAGATAGATAGATAGATAGATAGATAGATAGATAGATAGATAGGAGTTCAGACATTAAACTTGAGTACGTGCGTAACCCGGCTCTGAATACGAGGAACTTTCCCTACATAAATATTGATGTATCTTTTATCATAACGTTTCGATGGAGAAGCAGGTGTCTGATCAAAGCCTCAGAACAAGGACAGCTATCACTCACACACACACACACACACACACACACACACACACACACACACACACACTGTGTTAGTGCGGAGGTCGGCGTGTTTGGGCCTGATATCCATTAAGGATTCATGACTCATCTGGATCTTGTATTATAAAGTCCTGAATTTTTCATGCAATCCTTCAATAGTGAGAAAAAAAACGAACAATAGTACACATGGAATGGAAATGAAAAGGCGTGTGGAGCATTCGCGAGTTACAGAATCGTTCCTTCAATTCGGACACCAGGACAAGACTGCGGAAATCAGCAGGGGGTTGGTGAGCGAGTGTGTGTGTGTGTGTGTGTGTGTGTGTGTGTGGGTGTGTGGGTGGTAGAGTTTTGTCTCCACTCTCTCTCCGGGTGATTTTTCTCGACTCGTCCTCGCAGGATCGTTAAACAGAAATAATTCATTTGTGATAAAGGTCAGAAGCACAGCCGAGGCGTCTCCGAGTCAGACAGCTCGACTCGGGGTAAAATTCATACTACGATGATGATGATGATGATGATGATGATCTCGCCAAATCCACGCTCTTAAACCTAAATTCCGACAATAGGTGTGTCGATGACGTCATCAAAAAGCGCCACATCATCATGAAGCGACTGGATCGATCCATATACACGAACTTCGTCATGTAGCTGAACGTTATCTATCAGGCGGCCATAATTTCCTCCTTAAATAATGAATTAAGCATAAAAAGGAAATTATAACGTACAGATGAATGTTGAAGGAAATCTCCACCCTGAAACACAGTCATCTGCTCCGACAGGGAATCAGACTGCTGTAGGGTTCTGCAGAGAACCTTTCAGCGTTCTCCAAGCAGAACAACTGTAGAAGAACCTTAAGGGTTCGAAAACGAATTTGTTGTAAATCCTGTTACTACATATTTTGTCTTAGAACTGGAGATTTTTTTTTTAATTTAAGTTAGATTTTTCCCTAGCTATTTCTTTATTTGTAATTCTAGAAAGCATATTTATTTATTTATTTATTTATTTATTTATTTATAAATGAAAAACCTTACATGTTATTTGGAATTATTTACTCCCTACACCAACAATATTGCGTTTAATTATAAAGCCAATTCTGTTGCTCGCTAACTTTTGCGTAGTTACTTATTAAATCCTGTATTATTTATTTCTTCCTGAAAATCAGTGATTTTATTTTTTTGTCCATTAAATCTCCTTTAGCAGCACCTCTAGGTACCACTGAGGGTGCACATACATTTGAGAAACACCTGTAAGGGGTCGCTAGTTAACGAGGGATGCTGTTCTGTTGGTCTCTTCACTGCTGGATAACGTTATGAACTTCATTAAAAACAGGAATAAAAACATTCTGTCATAAATACGTTCTGAAATACGACACCATGAGCAGAATCGTGGAGAGAATGGACGTGTTTGGTCCTGTTTTGTTCTCACGTACTAGAAACGTTTTTGAAACGTTGTCTCGGGACGCTTCACGATAACGCGCTTGCGGTTAATTAGGCAGGACGTGGTTTTGTCGTGGTTATGGTGGAGATATTTAAGAGACGGTGAAGTTTTTCAGAGAGGAATCAGCTCAAGAAAGGTACCTGATTTAAATGTTTTTAGATTAGAATTAAGAAAGGAATTGAGAAACACTACGGATTGAGGCGGATGGAAAAAAAAAAAAATAAATGAGTTATAGGAGGAAATGAGGTCACGGGTTGCTGCGTATGCATTAGATATGAAATCTCTGACTGCACCATTACTTCTGGGACACTCGGCATATTAATTAGAAATGAGTTTTAATCACACTGCGTTAACCAGAACCCTTTTTACGAATAGTTTAAATTAAAGAAGCTCTTTTATTTCCGCTTCTGAGAATCCGATTCGTTGTTCATCCCTGATTGGATCTGCGTGTTGAGGCGAGCTCCTGCATCACGATCTAATTCATATCACTGAAATAAAAAAAAAAAGGCCACGAGTCTGTATGAGCACGAGGAAGAGGAGCACATATGGAAATAATAAATTGATAAATGAATAAACACTCTTGGCTGCTAGTCCAAACACCGCCCGAGAGCAGATTTTAAATGGGACATTAAGAGATAAACAAGTCAATAGCAGCGCCGCCGTTTCCCCTCTGCAGGAAGCAGGGAGATATTTCTCCTGGGTTTGGAGCCTCTTTTTATCTACTGAGGGGAAAAAAAAAAAATTCAAATAATTTGTGCACAATAAACCGAATTTCTATTCTAGAGAACCAAAACACACGAAGAATAAACTGTTTAGTCTCAAACTACTCGCCAAAAATGAAAAGACAAGTAGCTTTGCACTAAAGCTTCATTGCTAATGCTGCTAACAAGTACTGAAAGTCTACAGCCACCAGTTTAGCATTGTCTAGCCATAAGGAAGTGATTTTTCACCTCACGTCACTCAAGTCGCCTAATTGTTACTGCTGGTTGCCATGGTTACACCGAGCTAGTGTGAGTGCTGTAGCTCCTCGTATCCCACAGCAATCTGCCAATGATTACAATTTTATATTTATTAAAAAATGGCATTATACTTCTCTTTTTTTTCCAGCAAACATTCTTTTAAACATTAGACACGTTGACATTTTCAGTTAAGTAAGGACTTACACTGTGTGTGTTGTGCTGTTATAGGAAAATCATCAACTACAGGCTGGTGTGATGAAGCCGAGTTACTGTTACCACCCCGGAGTTGATTATTTTCCTTTAACAGCACGTCCCCGAGTGTGTTATTGCTCTTACACCATGGCATTTTACCAACAATTATTAATTTCCTTTACTAAACAACACCACGTCATACTTTTTATCCGTTTACAGTTACGTTTAACGTTGTGGAGCGTCCGTTAAACAAGTTCTCACTTACGTTATAGCAGCTATGAACAATCGTTCCCTCACCTCTCGTTTTTTCATCTCTCTTTAAGTTAATAAAAAAAAAACGCAGCTTGTTACGCGTGTTACAGAGAAACCGCAACGAAGTGTAAACTCCTCTGTCCTGAAGACGTCAGAAATCTTAAACTTACAGCTTTACCTCTGACTGTTACAAAGCGCTGACACTGGAGACTCCTTCCATACATGTTACATAAACACTTATCTCCTCACGGAAAATTTCACCTTATCAACAATCACACGCGTTTTTTAAACCCATGTGGCGCGTTCGCCGTTCATGACCCTGTGAACAATCGGAATCCAGGATTCAGCACCGCTTCCACAATAACAAGTTTAAACGAAGTGACTTGTGTGTTTTTTTCATAAATGATTAAGTAAACAGATTTAGACTTCAATGTAGCCACTTTAGAGAGCAAGACCACACACACACACACACACACACACACACACACACTTGACTCACTGCATTGTACAAAGCTGACCGAGCTCGAATTTAATCAATGACGGACAAACTTGTCTCAGTAGCTGCACACACACACACTGAGGGAGGGAAAAAACACTCGTCTTTTCAGCTGGAGAAAGAGAGAGAGAGGGACAGAGAGAGAGAGAGAGAGAGAGAGAGAGAGGGGACACAGAGAGAGAGAGAGAGACAGAGAGAGAGAGGGGACAGAGAGAGAGAGAGAGGGACAGAGAGAGAGAGAGGGACAGAGAGAGAGCGAGAGAGGGACAGAGAGAGAGAGAGAGGGGGACACAGAGAGAGAGACAGAGAGAGAGAGAGAGAGGGACAGACAGAGAGAGAGGGGGACAGAGAGAGAGAGAGAGGGACAGAGAGAGAGAGAGAGGGACAGAGAGAGAGAGAGAGGGGGACAGAGAGAGAGAGAGAGAGAGAGAGGGACAGAGAGA
>CM074998.1:1030550-1043189 GCA_037576825.1 Pangasius krempfi | reverse complement strand
TGGATCCCTGTCCGGGAATCGAACCCGGGCTGCAGCGGTGAGAGCGCTGTGGCCTAACCACTAGTCCACCAGGGACCGAACAATTCCATATTAGACTTTAATTAAAATTGTAGTGAGATTTGAGTTGAGATTCTTTTATATTTGTTTTTATTTTACTGAGTTTTAGATTAGGAAATGAACAACTTCCTGTAGGGAAAACATCAGTAATTACAAACCAGTTCAACTGAGCAGACAGGTGAACGTCTACCTCTAAATAATCTGAGAGAGAGAGACAGAGAGAGAGAGAGAGAGAGAGAGAGAGAGACAGAGAGAGAGAGAGAGAGGGACAGAGAGAGAGACAGAGAGAGAGAGAGGGACAGAGAGAGAGAGAGGGACAGAGAGAGAGAGAGAGAGAGAGAGAGAGAGAGAGAGAGAGAGAGGGAGGGACAGAGAGAGAGAGAGAGGGACAGAGAGAGAGAGAGGGACAGAGAGAGAGAGAGAGAGAGAGAGACAGAGAGAGAGAGAGAGAGAGAGAGAGAGAGTTGCTAGTGGCTTTTTTCTATTTATTATTTATTTCTTTTTATTTTTCTTATAGTGTTTCTGTTTCCTTTTTCCTAAAACTCTTAAAGTACTGAAGGAAATACAGAGGAACAGTTCAGCAAAATAATAATAATAATAATAATAATAATAATGATAATGATAATAATAATAATAATAATAATAATAATAATAATAATAATAATAATAATGATGATGATAATAATATTAATAATAATAATGATAATAATATTAATAATAATAATAATAATAATAATAATAATAATAATGTGATTACAGGATTTTGTATCAATTGATTTACTTTTTTTAAATAAAATATATGAATATATCAAACATACATTTCTTTATATAATAAACCTTTCTATTCATAATAAATAATAATTAAACTTTTTTTTTTTTTAAATGCCCCTTTTACTCCGAATGCAATCTGCCAGGACATGTTTGGTGTGTGACGTTTGCTTCTTTACTTCTGCACTGGCGCTACGATGCTAATGTTGCTAATAAGTCCTCGTTAATATTAACTGTATAATATAATATATGAACACTGCAGCTTCCTTCCAAGCTTTATTTGTCTTCCTAATGTCTCTGTACACGTTTAATGAGAGGCGGTATGGGACAGGAGACGATAAAACCACGCTATCTGGGTTTTTTTTTTTCAATTAAACAGGAAATGGGACGTAACTGCAGGTAGGAACTAAAGTTGCGAGTGGGGAACTGAAGAAACGTCGGACCACATGCATCGTAGGATCGGTCAGAGGACTCATTCCAGCCAATCATTTGAATTTGTTGCTTTAACACATCATACCTAATTTGCTTAGAATTGAGAAAATCTCAATTCAAATGTTGCTTCTGTCTGAAATCCGCGTCGTGTCGCACTGAAATCATGACGCCGTGCATAGAAAATAAACGTAAGCTTTGTCACTTGCTAGGTTGAGAATAGGATTAAACTGGAATGATGGATTCACGTAAACAAAAGCAGGAGATGATGATCCATACAAGCGACTGAAAAAGTGCTCTGCTAGACCGTTTCAGGTGCTTTTACCTCCTGCTGCTTTTCAGTTTCTCTGCAAGTATGAGTGAGTAAAAGGCAGAAACGAGATGCTTAGAGGAACAGTGAGAAATGGAGGATGCAGCGAGAGACAAAGAGAAAAGAGAGCGAAATAAAATGCCAGCGGTTATTTATTTAAACGCTGCCCTGTATACATATTTAATGAAATGCGAGACAGCAGGAACAAGGCCTTTGTGTGTAACGGCAGTCACACTGTGACCTCAACACTGCGTCGGAAAGGCATTCGAGTCGAGGAATATGTTCTAGTTTGAGTACACTCCAGTAAAAAAAAAAAAAAAAACATGCGGCCACAAAACTTATTAATGGGCACGAAGCCAGAAACATGGCACAATAGACAAGCTGTCAGCCGGGTCCAGGGAGGCGTTAATGTGATCCTACAGCTCAATTGGACTCGGAGCAGCGACCCGGCATTTATTACAGTCACCGAGAACCAAGAAAGAGAGCAAGAGCGAGAGAGAGAGATAGAGAGAGAGAGAGAGAGAGAGAGAGAGAGAGAGAGAGAGAGAGAGAGAGCTAACCTAGTGGTTAAAGCCTTGTGTGTGTGATCTATAGCTCCTGGCTAAAATAACACCCTGAATCGAGCACAATAAAAGCTCAAAAGAAGAGTAAATCAGACTGTGAGCCTCAGAGAAACTGCCTCAAGATGGAGATTTAAACATCCAGACGTCTAAACGTGTTTATTTCTGCTGCTCTGACGCTAATCCTGGCGTGATGGCATGAAAAAGGAATACTTATGCAGCATGAACTGTTATATTCAAGCTAACGGATGCTTGAGTGCCTTCAAATCTACTTCAGCTTCAGATGGATGTTAAAGATGGCTATGTTTGCGTCTAGTTTGCAACTAGCCTGCTAAATCATTTGCTAATACGTTCCCTAGCATCCACACTTTAACATAAATTCATAAAATCATGCTAACAGACCTCTGAGCTCCATTAAATCAACTACAGCTTCAAAAGAAGGCGTGATTTCAGTCCTAAGTTGGATTAGTGGCTACAGATGGATGCTGAAGATGACGGTGATCATCTCTGGTTAGCAACTAGCCTGCTAATTCCTCTGCTAATACCCTCATTAGCATCCATTGATCCAAGATTTCAGTCAGATCAAGCTGAAAAAGAATATATACTGATCGGAATGAAGATATTTCTTTACCTCTTTAGCTTTTATTTTAATATCAGTCAAATGTTGGATTAGTGATCGCAGATGGATGTCTGTCTTTGTCTCTCATTAGCAAGTAGGCTGTTAATTCTTCCGTTGGTATCTTCCTCGGCATCCAAACTTTAACTTAAATTGATATAGATGTGCTCAAGCTCCTTTAAAATCTATTTCATCTTAAACCAAATCATGACTTCAGTCACAAATTGGATTAGCGGTCACAGATGGACACTAAAGATCACCGTCTGTGTGTCGTATTAACAGCTATCCTGCTAATACCATCATTAGCATCTATTCTGTCATGGTGCCATTTAAAGAATGGATATTGTTTAAAAATAAAAGTTATCCATGCTAACAGGAAGTCAATTTCTTCAGTTTCAAAAGAAAAATGATTTGCAGTCCTGAGATGGATTAGCAGTAAATTTATCTCTCTTGCTTTCAACTATTCTGCTAATTCCTCTGCTAACACCCATCTTCATCTTCAACGTTTCAGTCACATCTGCCATGAAAAACATTGTTAAAGCATTAACTCACAGATCACAGTCACAGATTGAATTAGTGGTCACAAATGGATGCTAAAAATGACCTTCCTTATTGCTGGTTAGCAACAAGGCTCTTAATCCTCTGCTAACACCCTGATTAGCATTCGGTCTTTACCATTTCAGTCACATCAAGCTGTAAAAGCATAAATATTGGTCAAAATAAATGTATTCATGCTAACATGGGGCTGCTTTTTAACCTCTTCATTTATTTTATTTCAATATCAGTCACTGGTTGGATTAGCGCTCACGGATAGATGCTGAAGATGATCGTGTTTGTTATGTTTGTTGGCAACTAGCCTGCTAATTCCTCAGCTAGGACATTCCTTAACATACAGACTTTAAGATTGTAGTCACATCTGACAAGATTACCGAAAAAATACTTATTGTGAGTCAAAAGATTTTATAGCCACATTAACAGAAGCTCATGCTACTTTAGATCTACTTCATATTTAAATGAAAGCCTGAGTTCAATCAGAAATTGAATTAACACTCACAGATGGATGCTAATGATGACCGTCTTTGTTGCTGATTAGCAACTAGTCTGCTAATTCCTCTGCTAACACCCTCATTAGCATCTAATCTTTAACATTTCAGTCACCAATCTGCTATAATACTGCCCTGATGCCATTAAAGAAAGATAAAGTCATGCTAACATGCATTTGTTTTTTTTTGTTTTTTTTATTAAGATCATGATATGTTAGAAATTAGGCAAATTATTTGTTTGCTAATACCCTCCTTAGCAACCTAGCTTTGATACTTGAGGAATTCTTTATCTGCCATTACAAACAATTGTAATGGGTTAAAATAAAGTTATGTTAATCATAGCATAATTAGTGCTCACAGATAGATGCTAATAGATGTGACATGTTGAGCTAGTATGCTATCTAGGTGTCTAGTTAAGCTTTTATAATATTCAGTTTTGTAGAATAGTGGTAGCTAGCTATTTATCTAATTAATTTAGCTACTTCTCATTGTACATCTAGCATGCAAGCTACATTCAGGCTAGCTATTTAAAAAAGCTACATGCAGGCTATTTCGAAATTCGAAATCGAAAGTTTTCATCACATTGGCTTAATCGTTTCCATCCAAGATTTCATTAGAGGTTTTCTGATTATTAATTAATAGCACCAGAACCCAGCAGAGTCGTTTTTCATGGATAGATGATCAACATCCGAAAAAAAAGAAATATAGAAAGAAAAAAAAAAGAAAGAATCATTAGCAATTTCATGAAAATCCATTAAATTACCATTACAGACCACCAGAAACACATTAAACTCCCTTTGGATCCACTGATCCACTGGTTTCAAAGCCATCTTCAAACAAGGCTTCGTAATGAAGAGTTTCACAGTTTTTTTTTAACAACTTAATGCTATTTCTACATTTCTAATTTCAGTCTTGTATGTAAGAATGATGGGTACAGTGTAATCTGCATAGATAACCATCAGGTGCTCAAGTTACAGGTGATTCTGATCGGAAATTATATTTAAAATCAATACCGCTGACTTCTCCGTCCATACTAATCAAACGCCACCACATCCCCACCTCCACCATCACCACCTCCATCACCACCACCTCCACCACCACCACCACCACCTCCAACGCCAGAGCGTCTCCCCGTGGGCCAATTCTCGACCAGCTCACTTTAATAAGTCTGAGAGATTCTCGTTAGAGGTTGGAGGTCGACGAGTTGAGAGATGGTTTGAGTGTAAACAACAAAAACCGAGAAGAAAATCTCTGGGAGAAAAATCCTCAACAGCAGGTGAGATCCAGAGCTGTGATTCTCAGGAGTGCATCGGTGGTGAGGTGGTAGATTATTGATGCGTTGCATGAGGTAAAGCGGCTCAGAGCAAAGTTCAGCCTTCAGCAGTGAGGAGAAACAAAGGAAAAGATGAAAGAAAGAGAGAAACAAGTAGAGCATCCAACATCCATAACTTAACAGCGCTAAATAAAACAGCATCTCAAATCGCTGTGTGTGATATCGCCTGAGCTGAAGTAAGGAAGGAAAGAAAAAAAGATGTTAGAAAACAAGGAGAGTATAGCAGCACAATGTGTAGTTCTGTTTTTTTTTTTTAAAAGCAACTCTTCTCTTTTTTGTATTTGTACTTAAAAAAAAAAAAAGAAAGAAAGGAATAGCTGCTCAAACAGCGTTTCTAGCGGTGCTGTCAGTGCAGCAGAGCAAAACTGACATGTTGCTGCTGGTTAACATGAAAAAGACGGATAACTGGAATATTCGTATATCTTTAACATCAGCCTGGCTGTCTCCTTTTAGCTATAGGACACCAGAGAAATCAGCTTAGACCTGCAACTCCTGCTCACTCATCCCTCGCATGACAAAGCGACCGAATCGCCGCAGACGCACGCAGCGCAGCTCTAATGCAGGCAAACATTAGATTTATATCCTGTTTCTGCAGAACTCCATGAAACTAATCCACTCGGGCTTTTATTACCAAATGACAGAGCACTGCTAATTAATATTTGATAGGAAAGTAATCCATATTTAATACGGCGATGTAATTAATAATAACATAATGAATATTTCAAGGTTAAGTTGTAGGATTGAATGGAGAATATAAGGAAGATGTCATGGAGCTTGTCGGGTGGATGCAGCGTCAGTGGTAGAAGATACTTCTAAGCTCATTACGGTTGCGATGTTTCTGCAGAACATTCTAATAAACATATCCAAAGTGCTAAAGATGCTAAAGTCTGATTTATTTTAAAGCCTCGGTCAAATTATGTCTATGATTCATTCCGTAGTATTTTCTGTAGCTTCCGTGCTGAATCTGTTATCAGCTGCAAGCAAGAATGAATTTCTCAATTTATTCTCCTTTTCTTCTGGATCTGTTTATGGCTTAATGACTGTGATTGAAAATGAATCTCGCTAGCATTTTTTTAAATGTTCATTAGGAGCTCTTTGTGGCTCATATATACAATTTATACAGAAGCATTTTTTTTTTCTGCCAAACTAATTTGTGGACAAATCTCAAGACGTATTTTTTGTAAATGCTGACTAAGGAGTTTCTCCGTCCTCATACCACAGTGCTGCTGATTTCTGGATTCAGAAGCTCTGACAGTAGTGCAGCTGCAGTTCACGGGTTTATATTAACGCGTTTGTTTCGAATACGTGACAGTTTCTATAGTAACAGCTCATTCACAGGGACGTGTATGGCTGGTGCTTTACGTAAATGGATTAAAACATGTTTAATCATTGATATGGTGAAGGTTTTGGTAACAAAACATTCATTTAGCTTTTATGGAAGGAGTCTCCAGTGTCAGTGCTTTGTGACAGTCAGGGGTAAAGCTGTAATTTTAGGTTTTCTGACATTTTCAGGAATCTACGCTTTGCATTTTTTAAAAAATTTTTGGTAACGCAACAAGCTGTAGGTTTTTTCTCTTTGTAACTTCAGGAGAAGGGGCATGGTGGCACAGGAGCTAGCATTGCCACCTCACAGCTCCAGGGTCACTGGTTGGATCCTGTAGAATTCCATGTTCTCCGCATGTCCACATG
Source organism: Pangasius krempfi (assembly GCA_037576825.1). Classification (NCBI taxonomy): domain Eukaryota; kingdom Metazoa; phylum Chordata; class Actinopteri; order Siluriformes; family Pangasiidae; genus Pangasius; species Pangasius krempfi. Next base: position 1,036,384 of record CM074998.1, on the reverse strand, counting down.
GGTTTCTCCCAGGTTCTCTGGTTTTCTCCCACCTTTAATAACACGGCAGTATGTGGACTGACTACGATAAATTGACACTAGGTATGAACGTGTGTGCGCGTCATGGACCAATGGACTGCCGTCCCATCCAGGGTGGATTCCTGCGTCACGCCCAGCGTTCCTGGGATAGACTCCGGATCTACCATGACCCTGACCAGGATAAAGTGAATGAGTGAATTTCAAGAGATAGAAAAAAGAGAGGCTGGTGAAAGGAACAACTGTTTATAGCTCCTATTACACAGGAAGGAACAGGAACTAACTTGTTTCATACACATTTAATAGCATTAAATATAACTATAAACAAATAAACCTCCAATTCATTTCAATTCAGTTTTATATATATATATATATATATATATATATATATATATATAGCACCTTTAACAGTGGACATTGTCACGAAGTGGCTTTACAGAATTCCAGATATAGATTAGATTTAAATTCATTATTATTACTACTATTTTTTTTATTTTAAATGTAAATTTTAAAAACAGTATAATGATGATCTTCTTTAAAGAAATCAACTGTTGAATTTCTCTGCTGTAAGAGGAATGAAACACTTCAGGACCACTTCAGGTAGTAACACTAACTCTGGTTGATCTTTTTTTTTTTTTTAATCCTATAACAGCATTACACTGAGTGTTTTTACTTAAATGAGTTTTGTATTACAGCAATTGTTTATCGTATAAAACAAAGTTTGGAGAGGCTTCGACTCAGAGCTTGCTCTTGGTCCTTTCATCACTGTAAACACGAGACACATTCATCAGCTGGTGAGTTCTAGAGCTAACACGATTTCTCCACCTGAAAAGACCATCACACCTTAGTTTCAGGGAAAAGAAAAGGGAGAAAAATCTATAGTGTAGCTCACGCTATTATAAGCCAAGCACATTATCCATCTTGTGCTGTCAGGCGGCTTGTTGGAGGCACCAAAGGGAAACGTTGTTTAAAGACACATCCATTTTCTTCGCTGAATAAATAATCAAAGTCACTTTCTCTCGTTGAAACCGACAGGCGCTGGGACCCCACATCTTCGCCCCGGCCTCCTGAATATTAATAGCTTGTTATCAATGCTCTCTGTGACAAATACGTAAAATTCCCATGTGAGATAAAGGCATAAGAAGCTCCTCTTTTGTGTACAGTACATCTGCACAGAGACAACAAGAACACAGTCCGCAATTATCCATTCTAATCCTGCATTACGTTAAATTACAGCCAGAAGAGGAGAAAATAAAAGACTGCGATGGAAACAATCTCGTTGACATTTCCCATTTCCCATAATCAAACTCACGACGTAAACAGACCTGTATTTACTGCATCTTTGTTGTGTAGAGATAACGATTTGCTCCGCCCCCTTCACTTGCTCTTGATTATTTTTATTCCGGAAAATAAAGCTGTCAACTCTGTAATCTGCCGTCATTACAGAACGTAAAAGATGCTGATGGAGGGAACAAAGATGATGGAAATACAAAGTCATGACATCTTTTCCCTGACGATCAGAGCTTTCGCAAGTTTAAAACAAAACATCAAAAAGGTCTTCTTGTCATCTTCTGTCTAAACGTCGTGCTGTGCGTTATGCAAATCAGCCGATCGGACAAAAACTGAAAATGAGATCAAGTTACATGCCTGTCAGCTTCCTTTAAAAAATACAGTTGAATTGTAAGCACATAAAGTTTAAAGCGATATAATGCTTTTGCCTTTTATTAAGCCTAAAATGACAGATTAACTAGAGTCTGTATTAAGTTTATACTAAAAAAAAACATTATTACATTGAAATATTAAATTGAGTTGTTCTATGGCTAAAAACTTGCTAAAATATAATGTGGGAAAAGAATAAATAAATTCACATGTTCTTTAAATACTCTTATCTATAACCTATAATCTATAAATCTATAACCAACTTTACCACAGTGATAGTAAGATTTTTGAATTTTGTATGAACTTTGAAAAACCGTACTATAATATACTATTTTTTAATTCTATTTACATGGCAGAAACAAGTTTCCTTAAATTTTATTACCTGCCCTTCGGTTGTATTACTTTACACGCAATCTCTGTTCCTGAAATGACTTTTAGGTTGCAGTAAATCACACTGCAGGTGATAATAATTGTTTTTTTTTTTATTGATTCTATCTTCTATTTTAAATAGAAACACCTCCATTTGCATATTCATTAAGGCAAAAGCAAAATATTGACTCATTTGAATAATGAAATGTGAATGTTATCAGGTTTGCGTGTTTTTTGCATCAGGGCCTGTGTGTTCATATCGCACAATCTACAAGAGGTGAAAATATTGTCACTTGTTTTTGTATTTTGAAATAAAAAAAAAAAACATGCAAAATGATTTTAATTTAATTTTCAATTATTGTTTCAATCTTATTTTATTATTAATTTATTCAATTATTTCAATCTTTGATATTTGTTTTCCTTTATGTATTTACAGTAATATTTTCTTGCTGTTGATGTTTTTTAGCCTTTTGATATTTTACATTTTATATAAAATATTTGATGCACATGAACCAAAATCTAATTATCGTCACATTCACTATGCCTGCTCACTACATAGGGTACAGCGCAGTGGCTTTTTAATAATGTGGCATAAATGACACAAGCCCTTTCCTTACATCATGCGCGGCGAGTCGTTTAGGCAAAATGTTCATTCTCAACACGTGGGTTGTTTATTCACTAAAAATAGATCCTAGGATCTTAAACCTTCGGATATGTAAATAATTTAAAAAAAAAATGTTTGAACAGTATTTGAATATATTTAAATGAGTTCTAATAGCCCTTTTAGCCAACTGTGTTAAAACGACTCAGAAATCAGCAGCATTGATGAAACTGATGAAACTTGAAATCAACCTCGTTTTGTACATAATGATCAGCGCAAAGAGAGAGAGGCTGGATCATGTGACCCTCATTAATATTCATGACATCATTGCATCATCTGCGCTATAAATTAAAATGAATATTTCTGAATATCAGCTGCAGTGATTTACCGTGTGATCGGATTCTTCATGTGTGTTTGCGGCGCTGTAGTGTGAACGCTGTGTGTGTTCGACCTGTCGCGCACACACACACACACACACGCACACACACGCACACACACACACACACACACACAATGCTGATTTGCACTTGTATTGATTCCAGCCGAGAAGGAGAAGACAGAATGGTATCTTTATATCTCCCCTCCATTTTTCTCCCTTCTTTCTGTCTTTTTTGTCTCTCTGTCTTTCTCCCTCCCCCTCTCTCTGTCTACTATTCTGTTTCTTCTTGTCATTTTTCATTTTTCCATCTTTTTTCCCCTTTCTGCTCCTCTATTTATCCCTAAGCCATCATCTTGCCTCTCTTTTCTCTCTCTCTCTTTTCCGTCGGTGCCATCCCTGATTCCACATTTATACTAACTGTTCTCTCTGACAGGCAGTTGGTGCTGAAGGGAAGCACACACACACACACACACACACACACACACACACACACAAACTCTCTCTCTCTCTGTTTCTCTGTCTCTCTCTCACACACACACACACACACACACACACACACACACTGACAGAACAGCAGCTCTGTGCATAATTAAACCTCAGCAAAGCTAAAGGACAGAGCAGGTGTAATCTCGGCCAGAGGATCCTCCATAATCAACACACAGCCACTGACCTGGAGGAAGTAGAGTGCAAAAAATAAAAATAAAAATAAATAAATAAATAAATAAATAAATGCTGATTCATAAGAGCTATTTGAAACACACACAGACTTGTGTTACTATTTATGTAGAGTATTAACATTGGGCTTTATATAACTGAACCTAAAAATACTGTGATTTTATAAATTCTAAAACTGAACCTCAATTTCACCCTCAAAGATGCTAAAATCAGCCTCAGTAACCTACACAGTAACTTTAGCCTAAATAACACTAACTGAAACTTTAACCTCCAAAAACCTGATCATAACCTCAGCAACACTAACTTTTAAATAACATAACTTCCTAAATAACACTAAATCTAACCTCAAAGACAATAACTTTAACCTCAGTAACATTAATTTTAAGCTAAATTTCACTAACTTTAACTAAATAATAGTCGCGTTAACCTCAATAACACTAACTTTGACCTCAATAACAATAACCTTACAGAATAACACTAACTTTAACCACAATAACCTTTACCTTCTTTTACCTCAATAACACTAATTTTAAACTCAACAACACTACCTATAACTTTTACCTCAGTAAGACTTTAACCTAAGTAATACTAATTCTCAATAAAACCTCAACTTTAACCTTAAAACTTACTTTAACACTAACTTTAATCTAAATATCACTAACTTTAATCTGAATCACACTAATTTAATCTAAATAACATTAACTTTAATGTAAATATCATTAACTAAAAAACAAATTTAACCTCAATGACACTAGGTTTAAGCTAAATCACATTAACTTTAACCTCAGTAACACTAGCTTTAACCTAAATCACACTAACTATAACCTAAATCACACTAGCTTTAATCTAAATAACACAAACTGAAACTTTAACCTTCCGAAAACCTGATCATAACCTCAGCAACACTAACTTTTACCTAAATAACACTAAATCTAACCTCAAAGACAACAACTTTAACCTCAATAACATTAATTTTAACCTAAATTTCACTAACTTTAACTAAATAATAGTAGCTTTATCTTCAGTAACACTAACTTTAAACACAATAACCTTTACCTTTTTTTTTTACCTCAATAACACTAATTTTAAACTCAACAACACTACCTATAACTTTTACCTCAGTAAGACTTTAACCTAAGTAATACTAATTCTCAATAAAACCTCAACTTTAACCTTAAAACTTACTTTAACTTCAGTAACACTAACTTTAACCTAAATCACACTCAATTTAACCGCAGTGACAATAACGTTCATCTCAGTAACACTAACTTTAACCTAAATGTCACTAACTTTAACCTGAATCACACTAACTTTAATCTAAATAACATTAACTTTAACGTAAATATCATTAACTAAAAAACAAATTTAACCTCAATGACACTAGGTTTAAGCTAAATCACATTGACTTTAGCCTCAGTAACACTAACTTTAACCTAAATCACACTAACTATAACCTCAGTAACACTAACTGTAACCTAAATCACACTAACTATAACCTAAATCACATTACCTTTAGCCTCAGTAACACTAACTTTAACCTAAATCACACTAACTATAACCTCAGTAACACTAACTTTAACCTAAATCACACTAACTTTAACCTCAGTGACACTAACTTTAACCTAAATCACACTAACTTTAACCTCAATGACACTAACTTTAACAGAAAAAGACACTAAATTTACCCACAGTAACACAACATTTAACCAAAATAACACTAAGTTTGCAGTGAATTACTGTAATTTTATACTCCATGACAGTAACCTTAACCTTCTTTTACCTCAATTACACTAATTCTAAACTTACTCACACTAACTTTAACTTTTTTAACTATTAACTTTTAAGAATTTAGCCTAAGTAATACTAATTCTAACCTCAATAAACCCTCAACGTTAACCTGAAATCTTACAGTAACCTCACTACCTACCCATTAAAATCACAGTTTAAATGTAAAAATGAAAAATGCACTTCTCATCACAAGGTCCAGCGCCGTATCCCTACAAGGTCAAAATCATTTTCTATTACTATCATCACAAGGACAAAATAGAAGCCCACTCATTCTCTCGCTCTCTCTCTCTCTCTCTCACACACACACACACACACACACACACACACACACACACACACACACACACA
>CM074998.1:1004105-1016247 GCA_037576825.1 Pangasius krempfi | reverse complement strand
ATTTACAATATATTTTTTGTGAATCCATTTATTTCTGTAAAGCTGCTTTGTGACAACGTCCACTGTTAAAAGCGCTACACAAATAAAGTTGAATGGAATTGAATTGAATCAGAAAAACCTCTTAAGGTTCCAGAAGTTCTAAGAGTGAAATATGACTGAAAACTGAGTTTAGGGTGAAAATATTAATAATTAGATTTTTATTTAATGACATCATAATTTAAAGAAACAAATTGAACAAGATATTCAGAGAGATTTCAGTGAAACTACGGATCTGTGCGAGTTTTAAATAAAATATTTGAAGAATCAGAAGAGTTCGATTTAGATTATTAGACCTGAAAGATTAGTAAGTTTTTCGTCATGTTCTGAGGATTTCTGTCCCCGTCCACGCGTTTTGTTCGTGACGACGACGGCGTGCGAAGAAAATTGAAACGAGACCCCGGCAGGAGCTCAGGACCTCCGTTCACGAGTGCTTTGTTCTGAAATCTCATTTTCAGAGAGGTGTAAAGTGTCAGGTGTGAGAATGAAGCAGTCCTGCGGGCGCTGTAGCTCCCCTTCACCTGTCCAAATCAATAACGCTGCATGATTAGGACAGGAAAAAGATCCGAGACCTTCCGTCCTCCAAAAGGAAGCCAAGCGGACATTAATGAGTGTTCAGGAGGATTTATTCTGAGCCTCGGTGCTAAAAGTAGACGTTGATGGTTGCAATAAATAACGAAGGTGAGGTGATTATGGCGTGTGTTACCTTTAATAGTGCTCATTAAGATGGCTTCTTCACCGGCCATGTGGAGAGATGACAGTGATGACGACGTTCCTTCATCCACACAGGGCCAAGTTTGGTTCCTGTGAGGAACATTACACAGAAAATGAACATGACATCAAACATATGATCAAATGTTTCTGCTCGGGACTAATGAGATCAAATAAATAAATAAATAAATAAATAAAATATTCGAACAGGACAATCAATTATGAATTATTCACTAATTTGCATAAAAGAATGTTCTTGAAGGGCTCTTTAACTCGGCTCATGTGGAAACAGGTTATTTTAATTGGTATTTATGATTTAGTATTTTATTTATTGTTTATTATTTATAATTCGTTTAATATTTGCTACATTCTTATTATAAATATCTTGATATAAATAGATCCTTTAAGCATTCTTATGGTTTCCTCTTTTGGAGAATCAAAAAGGTCTATACAGCACACCACTGATCTATTATCCAATGGTGTGACACATAGAACTTTTAAAGGTTCCCCAAGAACCTAAGAATACTCGATTATCCAATGAACGCTTAAAGAACCCGTGAAGAACCCATCATTCTAATAGTGCATCTATTAACAGGGAAAGTGTGCAGAATAAACTCCAAATTATTGCTCATTATTTTCCTCTTAACCTCTAGAACCTGTCAGGAGTGTAACATTTAGCTTCTTGGAACTTGCTTCTAGGGTTCTTTAAGGTCTCACTGGACAATTAAGGGTTCTTACATTGAAAATTTTCCCTTATGGCTTAATGTAGATCCTGGGGTTTTCTATCAGAAAGGAAGCTGTAGGGTTCTCCATCAAATGTAGGGTTCTAAGCTTCTTAAAAGGGTTCTATATATGAGATGTTTTCTAATAGTGAGACATAAAAGCTTTAACGGTTCCTCACATGGACAACTGAAGAACCTTTAAGTGTTCCATGTTTTTCCCCAAAAAAGTCTACACTTCTAGATAAAGGGTTCTTCAAATGTTATTTACAAGCTCACTGGATAATTAAGGGTTCTTGGTTCCCAAACAGGGATAGGGGAACACTCAGTTATAGGGTTCTATGTCGAAACTTTTAGTGTTCTCCAGAGGGACAACCAAAGGACTATTGAAGGTTCTATGTAGAACCCTACATAGACAGTGTTTTCAAACTACTGATACTACTAAAAAAACGGTTCTTCAAGCATTCATTGGATAATTAAAGGTTCATACATTCCAAAAAATGTAAGAACCCAGATGGAAATATTTAAGTTTCGGAGTTGTTTTTTCAAAAGTGTACACTCTTTCAAAAAAATATATATATATAATGTTCAAGGGTTCATTGGATAAGTAAGGGTTCTTACATTCCAGACAATGTTCTCCTCTGAACACTTTATTTTTGGGTTCTACATAGAAGCTTTAAGGCAAGAGCAACCTAACAGCCTTTAAAGGTTCTAGTTTCAAACCTTTTTCCCCCAAAAGTGTCCAGTCTTTTTCCTAAACGTAATCTAATTCCATCTAATTTCACATCACAGAAGTTCTTCCAGGATTTTTCGGATAATTAAAGGATCTTATATTCCGTAAAAGAGTTCTACTTGGAAACCTTTCTGAAACACTCTTTTGTAGGGTTCTACATAGATCCTTTAAAGGTTCCTCCAGAAAGATAATCAAAGAACCCTTAATGCTTCGGTGTTTTCTAAGAGTGCATTTATACCAGGAATTGTGTTTAATTTTTATATTTTGAACAAAAATCTCCAAAAATCTCCAAAACCGGTGCTCCGAAAAATTGCTTATTCGAATTACATTAAGATTTCATTAATATTAATCATCGTCCGTTTCTTTTTACATTTTTCTCTGAATAAGTTGTTACTATTATAGTAATAGCTGTATAATAATACAGTAATTATCATGTTATTATCTACAAAAAAAATTATTATTAAAGTATATGAATGACAAAATCTAATTCCTTATTAAAGACATTTTAAACATTTTGCTTTTTTCGTATTAAATGTAAATGTGTAATTGAATAAACACCTCATTTTATGACATAAAGATAGCGCACTAATTTTAATTTAACTTCCCAAAACACACCATCATGCGCTTAAATTAAATTACCTCTGAGCGTTTTCGTTTTTCTATCTAACTAAAGACAGACAAAAGCTTTTTGCTCACATTTTAGCAGCAATTAGTTTACAATAGAGGAACGTGAAGTGTAATACAGAGACACGGCCTTTCCACTGATTAAGCAGGACTAAATTAAAAAAAGCTAATTACTAAGGCTACATTCCTACATACTCTTCTATTATGTGGTTAATTGTTTTGTGTGTGTGTGTGTGTGTGTGTGTGTGTGTGTGTGGCCTCAAGTTTTCTAAAGACCATTATGAACAGTGTACAATGTGAAAGTATCAGTCGACACACAGGCTGGAGCTTCTGATATTTATCCTGATCCATATTTATCCCGAGTGTGGAATATGATGAGGTGAGAAACGATGACACCGCCACTTTGTTCAGAGGAATTCGCCCGAATGTCATCGTTCGGATGAAAATAAAACACGTCAAGTCGACGCTCAGAGGCTTCTGACGGCGAGGACGCTGCCGTCGCTTCCTGTTTGGGTCTCTGTGCTTCCTGGAGAAGTTTGCGTTTGACAGTTATAAATAAATAAATAAATAAATAAATAAATAAAGCAGTGGGAGAGGTCGTTTATCTGAGTCACACAGCTCAATGTGAATCATTTATCAGTCTTTTATTAAAGTTGCACGTAAATGTTTTTACGTAAAACAAACCGAAGTACAAATTTCCACTGGATTCACAAACGATGGTGAAGACCAATCACACGTAAAATACCAAGCGCATTCACAGCACAGCTGATTTGCATTTAGTGACGCCCACAAAACTCCATAAAAGGTAAAGAGCTCAGGCAGCTGGGGGCACGAAATGAATGCTCAAGGTAAAGCCTGTAAAACAGAAGTGGAAGTTGTTTTGACTCACTGTTGTGGCGATAATAATAATAATAATAATAATAATAATAATAATAATAATAAGTGAGCATTAAATCCTCAGTCAGCTGAGGTGTTTGCTCACGGATTACGGCTCTGCGCAGACAGACAGACCGACCCGTCCTCCGTTTACACACCGCCATTTCTTCTATCATTACTGAATGATTCGTTTTATTTGTCTTAATTTATGGGTGTGTGTTGGCTCACTTTCCTTCTTTATTTTTATAATCTTTAATGCCAATGAAATAAAACAACTGTTTTTTCACCAAATGTTCTTAACAGTACTCCAGCCTCTTTATTTTTCTCCCTCTTGAAGCTAATAAGACAAGAAAAATGCAGCTAACTTCAGAAATAGCAAAAACGATTACACATTTTTGAATCTGTTTATGTGGGGCGTCTGCCGTACACGTCCCTATGAATGAGCTGTTACTATAGAAACGATAATTTTACGATAACGATATTAGATTAACGGTATTAGAACAAGCGTGTAAATATAGACCTGAGATTTGTAGCTGCACTACTTTATAGAAAATGAACCAACACTTTCTAAACCAGTTGGAAGCCAGGATTCAACAGCTGTATGAATTCCGAATTGTAGCTGCCCCGTGGGTTTCACGTCATCCTTTTCCGTCCTCTGATTGGTGGATTTTAGATGTAGTGTCATAGCAGCGCTCAGATTATAAGACTTTGATCAAAGATTTCTCAGAGTGACCCAAAAGAATGTTTTTGCGATGTGCGATTTTTGTCTCCGACAACAAAATTCGCTCAAACATCTTACAGGGGGGTCGACCGTTTTAATTCGCTTCTTCTGAGCTCCGTTTCTGATTTTCATCTTCGTGAACAAACGTGACTGGACGTGACGAAACTGCTCTGATATTAAAATTCGTGGATTGATGGATTGATCACTGACTCACCACACCTCCATTTTAAACCTCTCATCCTTGAGAACGAGAAGTCACCCTGAAAACCGCCCACGCTCCGACTCTGTGTAGATCTCACAGCTGCAGCCTTAAGCGGGATTTGGCACAGCGGAGGGGAATTTCAGCTCCTCGCCGCGTTTCACCCCCCGGGATTCGTCTCTGCTAATTAATAATCCGCTGATGTGGCTGACACCCAATAAGATTATTAGAAAAGTCGTTAAAAACAGCATCTCATGTACAGCTGGAACCAAAGAGCTCTAAAAGTCCAGCGGGACTGTTCCAGCACACTAAAAGTGTTTTGTTCAAGAAATTTAATTGCACTATCTACACTGGTGTTCCCGTGAGGATTACAGTATAATGACTCTGTTCTGACACGGATAAATCTTCTGTAAAGGAACAAAATCAACAACAAGCTTTAAGTCCAGCTTTGAAAAATGTCTGACTTTTTCTTTAAATTGACAATTTTGTTACATTTAATCAGCTACTGATGATCAGGTTGGTGCTTTTTCAACAGAACTCACTTCTCTATCAACAAATATGAAGCATTTTTACAGTCTGAAATATTCTTCGGACCTCGTAGCAAGAGTTTTAGGCTAAAGTTGCACCATGTTGTTGTCAATCAGTGTCAAGCTACACACAATAAACGCCTTCAGCATCTCACCAAAACCTGTCGTTTGTTGTTATTCTGCAGAATATAAAATTCCCTTCAGGCCTTCTTCTTGTCTAATTCAACTATCTGTGACATGTTTTTCTATAAAATTCATAGGAATGTCACCTGAGCCCTGACTGGATCAAAAAACACAAAAACATGGAATAAATGTATAGACAAATGTTTATCCACCACAGCACTGTTGAATTCTGGACTCTGACTGGTCAGAAGGGGTTGATTAATTTTCTGCGATGTCGTAATGTCATTGTTTCTGTAGTAACAACTCATTCGCAGGGACTTGTACAGCGGACGCCCCACATAAACATGCGTAATCGCCCATGTGGCGAAGTTTTTTTGTAAAGAGAAAAGTGTTTATTTAACATTGATGGAAGGAGTCTCCAGTTTCAGAGCTTTGTAACAGTCAGAGGTAAAGCTGTAACTGTAGCGACACCTTCAGGACAGAGGAGGTTACGTGTGTGGTTTCTCTGTAACGAAAAATGGCAAGCTGCAAGAGGCTGATGAGGGAACGACTGTTTAGAGCTGCTATAACGTACCGGAGAACAGGAACTTGTTTCATCGACGTTATACATCATTAAACGTAACTATAAGCTGATAGACAGTATGCTGTCTTTCTTAATCAACTTTGGTGTGGTAAGTTAAAGAGTTCCAAGTAGAACCTCTTTCTCAAGTACTTTTTTGTACTTTTGTGTGGCTTTCAATTATTCTTTTTTGATATTTGGATATTTTTTATGCAAACCGTTATTCTGATCACAGCCTTACTTTAACAGATATGTAATCTTTGAGACAACGGAGAAGCAAATGACTGTTTGAGACACCGAACGCCTCCACATGAGAGCGTGATGATGTAAGTATGCTAAAATTGCAGCTACATGCTTCGCTGTGTTGCTAACTAACACCAGACATCTCTGATTGATTGACTACAGTTGGGTTAATTACGTGATCATGCTGATAATTTAGCGGAGAGAATAAAGACATTCCAGTGTAACATTAAATCTAGAACCTCCCCTGCACACAAAGGATATTATTATTATTATTACTTCATAAACGTTCAAGGCCTGAAATCGTTTTATCAGTGTCAAGCTGCCGCGCTTTTACACTACACCGCTGTCAGGGATGGAGAGAGCAGAGAAAAAAGAACTGCTTCTTCACATAAAGGGAGAAAAATGGAGGTGTACATGACACAATAACACACTCCATGTCCGCGTCCTCTCACAGCGGATTCTCAGCGGAGCTCGGCTCTCTGAAAGCCGATTCATTTTCCTGAGCTCTCGCTGACGAAAAGGAGTGGAGGAACAGAGGAGTGGAGGAGTGGAGGAGGGATGCAATTAATCTCAGTGAACTGAGATCTGCTTCGTTCATTAATCTTTGATTGTAAATGAATAGTGTAATTGAGGCAGGGATGGAGTGCGCGTGGGACGGAGGGACGCGCTCCAGAGAGCAGCGGCTGATTGAGCGTTACACTTAGACAGCGAGAATTTAGGACTCATTATGACCTACATCATCTGCACCGTCTCTAAATGGCTGTGTTTCCACTTCCTGTATGTACACTAGAGTCCAACAGTATGTCAGAATGCTATACCTTATTTAGTGCGGTACTGTGTGGTTTGGAACGCAGCCTTTTTTGGGGGGGATTTGGGGATGTGATGTAACCACGTCTATGAGGTTGAAATTCATTAGTTTAGCTTTGGCATGAAGCTCGTTTGCTTTCATAAGACAGTAAGTTAGTATTCACTTTCAAGGTGAGTTTATATTCTCTATGTAATTTGATCAGTATTTATGCTAGTTTAGCTTTTTGCTCACTAGCTCAGTTTTCACATGCTAGTGTAGCTTTTAATCCCGGTCAGCTTTTATGCTTCAATTTAGCTCTCGCCCTGTAGTTTGTTTTTGGCTGTAGGTTTGCTTTTTTTTGCTAGTTTAGCTTTAGATTTCTATGTTAGCGATCATATATTACATGAGCTTTCACTCACAATGTTTCATGAGACAAACTAGCCGCTTTCACTACTTTGCGTTTGCTTAAGTGCATTTAATGCTCATTAAGTCCAATCCAAGTTGTAGCTTTCTGGTCATGCTTTTAGGCAGATCCAAGATGGATGACCTGGTGGATGTTTGATGTCTTTAAACAAAAAAAAAAACACCAACAGAAAGTGTTTGTCAAAAAAAAAAGAAGCAGAAGAAAAAGGGAAGGACAAAATACAACAGATGAAACCGAAAGCACAGAATTTAATGACAATTAAAAAAAAATGCCGCGACAGCCAAGAGTCTCACAGCAAACATTTAGCAAACAGGAAGTACGTGACAGGAAGTCATCGGAGCCGGCCTGGAGGCCACGCCTTCACTCTGCCCAGCCGTGACAGAGTCTCCAGTTTTTCAGACTTTTCTGCTGCGGATTTTGTCTCACAAGATACAGGTTTCCTGAGACTCGTATTTCTGTTCACACATTTGTGAAATTCTCAGAACACGAAACTCACAGCATGTGATTCATGCTCCGAGCTCGCAGTTTGGGTCTTTCTCTGCCGTAGAGAGAGCAGTGACTCACAGCTGAGCTCTTTCTGTGTTTCAGATCAGCGTGTGGGATCGACATGGAGACTGGAGGAGAGAGCTCGTTACGGAGTGCGCCTCTCGTTTCACTACAGCCGAGCGTGACGACGTGATGGGAATGAGATTATTAATATCGCCTGGACAGCTGTTGGCGTTCCAATCCTCGTTCACGCCAGGCTTTCCTCTCTCCACTTCCACTCCTCTGGACAACAGAAACATATTTAGCATTGCACATCATCAATTCTGGCATCTGGAGCAAAATCAGAAATGCTGAATTTGTTGAAATAAATCGAGGCAGAAAGTCAAGCGTCTGAACACCGTCGCTGTGTTTCAAGTGCGATTCTGTGACACAGTAAAGCCGACTCGTTATGTTACACAGGTACACAATGTCACTAGCTGTCACTCATTAGAGAAAATCTTGAGTCATAAATCCTCTTTTTTTTCAGGATGGACGGAGTGCTGTTCACAATCAGGCTCTATTTATGGCGAGGACACACTGCTCCCTCAGGAGCACGACTCCGGCTGGTTTACTGCTCATTTTTATGGACATTTATCAGGTCTAGCTCCAGGAAAAACAGGCTCACCCTGATGCCTAACAGGTCCTGATTTTCCTTTCCAAACTGTAAAAATTGACTTTTTCCAGTTGATTTCAAAGAGAACAGTGTATTTACAGATGGCAGGGAATAAACTCCTGTGTGGTTCAAAACATCCTTCCAAATACTCTAACTAATGCCTCATTCATTCCCCAATCCTACATCCTACAAAGTCTGCCATATTTAAGGAAATACCTGTTCTTAAAATGTGCTCAGAGGAATCAGGGAATGAGGAGGGAGGAGGCTTCTAGATCAAGGATATGTCCTAAGGATGTATCCTACACAGATGTCTTTGATTTTAGAGCATGACGTGAGCCTACGGTATAAATGCATAAATGTATACATGTATAAAATGCATAAGAATGTAAATCTCTGCCTACTATCAACCCGCCAACAACTAAACATCATATATCGTTCAACCTGTTTCTACTGAATGCCAAAATATCCTTGTGAGAGGTTAAATGGTTAAACCCAGTACCCTCAAGAGCGTTTTGGTTTGTTCCATCTGGAAAAGCATTTTAAAGTCGAATGTCGAACCCTGCAACAGAAAGTTTCCTTATGAGAAATGGCTCCGGTTAGAACGTCTTTAGAAAGAACCTATACCTGTCCAAAATTCCCCTGAAATAACAGTTTTTTGGAAGAATATAGAATATTTTTATTCATTCATTCATCTTCAGGGTCATGTTGGATCCAGGAGTTTTGGTTGTGAGGCGGGAACACGCTCTGGATGTAACACTAGTTCATTGCAGGGCACCATACACACACACACACACACACACACATAAAAACTTTCCACACATTCACACACTCATTCCCAACTAGGGGCAATTCAGCATCATCATTCCACCTACTGGCATGTGTTTGGGAGGTAGGAGGAAACCCAGGAGAACCCAGAGGAAACCCACACAGAATCAGGCGTGTAAAAGGTCTAACACTCAAACACTATTTGGTTTATACACTTTTTACAAGGTAAAAGTCTTGCACACTTAAAGGTTCTTCAGATTTTTTCCCCATGAACACTTGGAGAACCTCTTTTACCCCAGCGGACCGGGTTCGATTCTGAGCTTGAGTTAGCAGCTACGAGACATTTGTAAACAATTCCTCGCCTGGACTGATGATCTGGTCCTCCATGTTTGTTGGAACTTTCATGTTTACTCCTCAAAAACCTCACATTTGGCTAAAAAGGAGTTTGCATCCTGTCTAGCAGTGAACATGGTGCTAGTTGCCAACTGTGTTGCTATAGAAGTAAAATATATACACATCATGACGTGAAAAATTATGTGTGAACACTCAATTAGCTTTCCAGGTGTGAGAATTCCTCACACAGCTAAAGTTTCATTTCTAAACACTGATTCTTGAATAGCAATGATGTACACGTGAGGAAAGTGTCTGATCAGTAACTAATGGAAAATAAACAGTTCTGAGTTGACGCTTCAGTTTTGGATCCGTGACGTGAAAATGAAGCGATTAGTGTGAGAGATCAGCCGTGAGTGCGACGGGTTCATTCTGATCCGATCTGACCGACGCACGGCGAGTCGAATCGTAGCCACTAGACTGAGTGAGCAGATTTTGGATGGAAGAGTGTGTGATGTGAGGACTGATATGGACACACACACACACACACACACACACACACACACACAGATGTATTCTGAAAGCTGGGACTCATCAGGCCACTGATGACTGGAGGCCACGTCACACTGATGCCATGTGACAGGTGTAAAGCGCTGCTCATTGGGGAAGCCATCCTACGCTAATTAATGACGCTTAAACAAATCGGGAGATGATGGCCTCGGGCTCTCACTGACTCATCAGAGGCTGGAAAGGGCTGATGGGAAACTTTTGGTGGCCTGAAGCTTTGATGGTGATGAGTACGTGACGCCTGGAGGCGTGGAGGCGTGGAGGCGTGGAGGCGTGATCCAGAATGGAAATGCTGGAAAGTTTTGCTAGTCTCATGGTGTGTGGATAAAGTCAAGACATCATTAAATTTCACTGTAACCAATCAGAGAGCAGCTCCTCTTCTTAAATTCCACTGTAACCAATCAGAGAGCAGCTCCTCTTCTTAAATTCCACTGTAACCAATCAGAGAGCAGCTCCCACTCTTAAATTCCACTGTAACCAATCAGACAGCAGCTGCTGCTCTCAAATTCCACTGTAACCAATCAGAGAGCAGCTCCCACTCTTAAATTCCACTGTAGCCAATCAGAGAGCAGCTCCCGCTCTTAAATTCCACTGTAGCCAATCAGAGAGCAGCTGCTGCTCTTAAATTCCACTGTAGCCAATCAGAGAGCAGCTCCCGCTCTTAAATTCCACTGTAGCCAATCAGAGAGCAGCTGCTGCTCTTAAATTCCACTGTAACCAATCAGAGAGCAGCTCCCACTCTTAAATTCCACTGTAGCCAATCAGAGAGCAGCTCCCACTCTTAAATTCCACTGTAACCAATCAGAGAGCAGCTCCCGCTCTTAAATTCCACTGTAACCAATCAGAGAGCAGCTCCCGCTCTTAAATTCCACTGTAGCCAATCAGAGAGCAGCTGCTGCTCTTAAATTCCACTGTAGCCAATCACAGAGCAGCTGCTGCTCTCAAATTCCACTGTAGCCAATCAGAGAGCAGAACAAAATATAATATTTATCAATAGTTTATTATTTTTAAAATCTAAAATCTGCATATTATTGGTCCTGTGACATTATTTATTTATTTATTTATTTATTTATTTATTTATTTATTTATTTATTTACTTGTCAGAAGCTCTTTGGCGTTTGTTATATTTAGCGACGTTGCCATGTGCTTTCCCTGAGCGACAGCCGTCTAATCCTGTTACACTCCTCTGTCTTCCAGAGAAAATGAAAAAAAAATCTTTTTCAGACCCCAAAAATCTTAAAAGGGAAGCGTGATGTTCTTACAGCAAATATATTTACACGCAATCGCAGATCCTCACTTCCTGAAGCCAGACTCGTCGATTCCATTTAAACGCAGAGGAAAACGCCGGAACCGAAGCGTTAACGTGGAGCCCCAGCGCGGAAAACGCCGGATTTCTGCAGATTAACACCCAGTTCACGTTCATGCCTTCATCATTAAATCCACTCTCTACACTAATGTAAATAAATAAATAAATAAATAAATAAATAAAACAGGAACAACACACACCACATTCGAGTCTCCTAACATCATCATCATCATCATCATCATCATCAACATCAACATCAACATCATCATCATTATCATCAACATCATCATCATCAACATCATCATCATCATCATCAACATCAACATCATCATCATCATCATCATCATCATCAACATCAACATCATCATCATCATCATCATCATCAACATCATCATCATCAACATCATCATCAACATCATCATCATCATCATCATCAACATCAACATCATCAACATCAACATCATCATCATCATCATCATCATCAACATCATCATCATCATCATCATCATCAACATCAACATCATCATCAACATCATCATCATCATCAACATCAACATCATCAACATCATCATCATCATCAACATCAACATCATCATCATCAACATCATCATCATCATCATCATCAACATCATCATCAACATCAACATCATCATCATCATCAACATCATCAACATCAACATCATCATCATCATCATCAACATCATCATCATCATCATCATCATCAACATCAACATCATCATCAACATCATCATCA
>CM074998.1:984509-999357 GCA_037576825.1 Pangasius krempfi | reverse complement strand
GAAAATAAAATCGGACCGAGAATTGATCCCTGAGGAACCCCCCAAGTGATGGTCGCAGATGACGAAACATAATTTCCAATTTTAACTGAGCATGTCCTGTCCTGCAGATAGGAAGAAAACCACTTAAGGGCTACACCCTTAATCCCAACATAATCTCTAAGGCGTTCTATTAAAATCACATGATCTAAAGTATCGAAGGCTGCACTTAAATCTAACACCATTAAGGCAACACTTTTCCCGGAGTCAATACTTAACAAAATATCGTTTGTAACCTTTAATAATGCTGATTCCGTGCTGCGTTTGGTCCTAAATCCAATCTGAAAAATATCCATTATATTGTTTCCAATGAAAAAGTCAACAAGTTGATTATAGACAATTTTCACTAAAACCTTATTCATAAAAGGCAGTTTGGAAATAAGCCTGAAATTTTTTAAATCCTGTGAATCTAAGTTCATTTTCTTTAAAACTGGTTCAATAACAGCATGCTTTAAAGTCTAACGCTACAATGCCATGAAATACACTACTGTTAATAATCGATAATATACGGGAACCAATAGGGAAGAATGTCATAAGGAGAGGTAGTCGGCTTTAAATGCAATATTATATTTTCCAACTGAGCTAACGTAATCAATTCAAATTTACTCAAGCAATGAGATGGATCTTTTTTGGTAGCTACAACATTCCCTACAGGCACAATATCCGACCGAATACGATTAACCTTATCAACAAAAAACTTCAAAAAACTCTCACACAAATCCTTAGATGGAGGAGGGAAAAAATGAATAGACGGATTTTACAAATCTTTACACGATTCGTTTATTTTTCACATATGGTTTTTTACACATGATTCAACTGATTCATTTCCACATCATTTTTACAACTGATTCACTTATTTTCACTGTTCATCTTTATCCGATTCATTTATATTCGTGTGTGATTTTACTCATGATTCATTTACCCTTCACGATTTATTACACGATTCCATTTTTAGGTGATTTTTTTTTAAACATCATTCATTTATCTTTCACATGTTTTTTAAATTTATTTTCATATAATCTTCACAAATGATTCATTTCCTTTCATGTGATTGTACAGAACTGATTAATTATTTTTGTCTAATTCCCCGATCCACTTGTTTCCAGAGGATTTTTACATACGATTCATTCATTCTCATGATTCTTACACACTTTATTTATTTTCACGTTCATTTTTCAGGTGTACACGTATGCTACGTATTTCGTTCATAAGGCATTATACACATTGTTATAGCTATTTATGGAACTATTTTCCACATTATAGTGATCTTAATGATGCATTATGAATTATTCATCATGCAGTACATCGGCAGTGCCGAAGCAAACCGGCTGATTCTTACCAGTGATGTAATGTGGAAACGTATAAACGCTGCTTATAATGCACTCTATTAACAGATTATATATGAATTACGCTTATGAATGCATTATAACTTTAAGTATGGTTATTATACATATGGGTTTGTTCGAAAGTGTTAGACACACACACACACACACACACACACACACACACACTTGTGCACAGTCCCTTAGACGAGTCCCTCAGCTGAACGTCTGCTCATTTGTTAATGACACACACTCAGGGCGTCTATCGATCTTCCTCTGCCACTAATTAATAGTGCAGTCGTTAAAACATTTGCATTGCGTCGTGAGTTAGCAACGCTCGGTTAATGTGCAGGTGATTTGTCCTCCTGCATGCGTTGGATCGCTGTTATTTGGCCTGCTGCAGTTTTCACCGCGCTCTTCAAGGACGATGTCTGATTTAATTAATGAGCGTTTAGACAAAAGCACAATTATCAACATGCCTTAAGGATACGGCCGACATCCCGATACATCTCGCTAGCTCACTTCAACCTGCTGCACAAACACCAGTAATAAATCTCTGACGAGACCATAATCACTTTTTTTTTTTGTTTGTTTTGTTTTTTCTGCTAGGAGGAAATGTTAAGGTGGCCGTAGCGGACATGTTCGTGTTCTGGACTTTAACTGAGGGAATGAATGACAAAATGAATCATTCTTAACGGAACTAATTTAAGAAAACAGAAAGTCATTAAAGTCATTCGAGGCTAAATGAATTAAAAAGTACAGCTCATAACAGGACATAGCATTTAACCTGGCCAAACATCACACACACACTCTTTAATAAAAATACACGGCAAATCAGCCAAGACGTGTGTAAAAGGTGTTTAATATTATGAACATCTTTAGAGCGTAGAGTTGTGAAGTTAATTTAGTAAACAAATAACTCGAAGAAGATTACATCAGTGTAAAAGATCATTCCACTAAAGTAAAAGATGTAGCTGTGACATATTGTTATAATGTTCATTTCACTAAAATAAATTAAGTTTGTAAATGTATGTGTTTCAGTTTAAAAACTGTAATAATTACTTAAGTGGAAATTCTGCGATTCATTTAAAGACACTGATCCAGGAATTATTTTGTTTTCAGTGTAGCTGCTACTTTTAGCATTGCGCAAACTCGATATTGTTTGATTCAGTAACATATTTTTTATGATTCTTGCATCACGCGAAGAACTGAATTCGATCTTCCTTTTATCATTTGTAACTTCTTCGCTCATTCTGTTTTTATTGGTTTGGTGTTTTTTTTTTTTGGAAAGTCCGACATCGAGCTTCTCAGCGATGATATATTTTACAGTTTATCTTTAAAAAAAGTGATGCTGGTGCTGAGGAACTATTTAACCCGAGACAAGCGCTCTGTAACGGAATCAGAATATATTGAGAATTAGACTTTATCTATAGGATTGTAACTAAATCGCTGTCCGTATTCAGACTTGCAGGAGGCGGAGTTTGTCTAAAACGGAGGCGTGTCTCAGTCACTCCTGACTTTTACGACATTTCTTGCGTGACATCGGCTCGAGCGAGGAGCGGCATTAACTCCAGCGCCCCTGTCTGACAGTTTGACGTAACCACCATAAACCACAGCGCCACATTGTGATTGGTCGGAAGGGTGTTGATTAATTTTCCGTAACAGCAGCTCTGACAGTAGTGCAGCCGCAAATCACAGGTTTATACCAAGTTCTAATACGTTATCATTTCTAACAGCACTGGGATCGAAATCTCTGAGTTTATTATTAACTGTAGAAGTATTTAATTAAGAATTTTGTTCATGTAAATTACATGTACATTATCATTAAGGACAAATCCGAAATTATTAGCACCCTTGACCATGCACTCGCGTTTGTTCTGCCTGCATTCAGTTGAACCTGCAGCCGAACCTGCAGAATAACGAGCGCACCTGTATTTTAATCACGTATGGCATCACTGCACGCCTCATGTACGCATTAGTGAGCGGGGACGGTGCGGGATCTCCGGGGCCTCCGTCGAGCGAAATAGAGAAGTACGCAGCCTGAAACAATATCAACACTAAATGTGAAAGTTGACATAAAGCTAATGAAGCAGCGCGAGCAGCTTGCGGGGCGTAGCAGATCACTTCAAAGCTCCGAACAAACTCTTTCCTGAAGGTGAGGGAGAGAATAAAGTGGATCCACTGGCATGAAAAACACTCAGCAAATGTTTAGAAACCATTAATGGCACCTTTGGATGTAGTTGAGGAAAAACACATAGCGACGCAGCAATGTTAAACTGACCTATCACAACGTCTCGACAGCTTTACCTTTATAGAAGATGAATATTCATGAATATGCAAATTCGAAGCTGTCATAGGTTCAAACTGAGCTCATATTTAACATTTAGTTCTGAGAAGGTCTTTTTAATAGAACTTCAGGCTACAAGCCCAAGAACCTTCTTACAAACTCAAGTGTGCATTAAGGACGCACGTGATTCTATATTTAATACATTAGTAACTGATGAGTTGCTTCTTCGCAATTTCACAGGTTCTTACTTCAGAATATAAATTATAGCACAAAGAATAAAGGCATAAAACTGTGTAAAATCCGCAAAATGCGCTAAATCTCAAAAAGACCACGGAAAGAGTAGAAATGAAACTGAAAACACGCCGTTTGAAAATCAAATAAATAAGAAATAATAATAATAACAAATACATTTTGTCTTTCAATGGCAGGAATAGTTTCACACAAATTTAATACCTGCCCTTCAGTCGTAGAAATTTACACAACATCTGTTTCTGAAGTGACTTTCAGGCTTCAGCAAATGAATAAGTTGATTTGCATTGACTCCGCCCCCTCTGTATCTCACATTTTTAGGTTGAATTGCTGAAAATGACACATTTTTTTATGGCAAACACGCAAAAATAGATATTCTTTTTCACTCATGTGAAAGAGGCAATCCACGTGAAACCCTGTTAGTAAATCAGCACGTACATTTTTTGCATTTTATTAGGTTTGTACGTGTTTCACACATAGTGTGTTTGAGAGAGTGGAAAAGGTCTCCTGAAGGCAACAATCTGTATATTAATCATTTCCCTCCTTACAAAATCAAATGATTGGAACTGATGAAGGAATAATGCCTCAAAGTGCTTCTTGGATTGTCTTATTTTAATGTTTTTTTATTTTTTTTATTATTTATGCTTGCTATTTTTGTGTTGTTTAATACTTACTTTTCCAGTTAATTAATTAATTAATTAACTTTCATGAAGTAATTTATACATCATGAACATATTCAGACATTTTTGTAAACCTTTTTAAGATTATTTTCATTAAATCAACTAAATGCTAGCTAGTTAACTGGATCCAAAGTTCAACCTTTATATTATAATTATATAATATAAACGCTAAAAAACTACTTTCTCACTTTCTAGCTGTAGATATTGTGTAGTAACCTTGTTTAGCGTCGTGCTAGCAAATTTGTATTAATGCATGAACTCCACTCTTTTGTGTTCTGTTTACGCATTCAATTCATTTATTTATTTATTTATTTATACTTATGACGTATATTCTACCAATTAAGAAATAATTAATAATTAACAATAGGTAATACATTTTGAAAAAACATATATTTGTAAATATTATTTTAATTAATCAAAATCAAATAAACACTAGCTGTTTATGGGAAAAATGATAAATGTGCAACACTTGCTCCACAATGTAGCAAGAAATAAACAATAAGTTAAAAACTGACATTTCAAACCACACACAAGACCTTCATCAGACACAAAAACACAACTTAAAAGTTCACAAAAAAACGATTTTAAAGTTAAGTTGTAACTTCATCCTGTGTGTTTTGGTCATTTAGCTAGCAAAGTTGTTATACAAATCTTAGCTAGCTACATTAGCATGCTAGACTGTGCCAGTTAACTGAACAACTGAAAACCTTTACTTTCTGTTTATGGATTAAAATTGTACCATTTCTGGGATTTATTTTAATCAGAAGAACACGACACTATTACAACAACGCTACAGCCATCTGAGGCCTGGTTTAGCATATTCACACTCCACACATCGACCTGATTAAATATTCTACAGCTGATGCATTTTATTTTTTGTCCTGCAACAGCAATATTTTTTCCCTCCACCTTTAAGACGACCTGCACTGAGCCCAATGCACCTTATTAGCGGGGAACAATTTGGCCGGCTGAGACACGGGTGGTAATTAAAATCATGATGTTTTATGGAAGGCCCACAGACAGAAGCTCTTCCAGACATCATTTGCCCTTTGTAATGCACTCCTTCACTCCCTCCCTCCGTCTCTCTCTCCCTCACTCATTCCCTATTCTGCCCTGTTACTCATGCAGGTGTCGGACTTACATTTTGAATGGCACATGAATACTAATACGCCGTTGTAATAAGATCTTTGAAGTGCGCAACACACAGCCGCCGAATCATAATGCGCAAATCCCCCTTTGAGTCTCGTCTCACCGGTAGTTTTTTTTTTTTCCCTCGCTTTCTTTTCCACTTTTCTCCTTTTCTACCTTTTGTTCTCACTCTCTCTCTCTCTCCCTCTCTCTTTTGCAGAGTTCCTCTTTTTGCCAAGCTGATGTTTTTCAATGTGCATGGTCTGTTTTGCTTAGATTCCCCCGTGCATCCTTCTTTAAAATTCATCCCTCTCTGAAGGCGAGCCGACTGACTCCATTATGTCTTATGGGACGCCACGAGTTTCCAAACAGCTCACCGAGAGCGTCTTTCTGTGGGAAAGAAAAAGAAACAGGACCCACTGGGAGGCCATGAGATTACTGGGATAACCAAAAAAAACAAAACAAAAAAAAAACATGCTTTGCAGGCTGCATGGGATGCAGGTCGGATTCCTGCAACAGAATTCCCACCGACTTATGAATTATAACCACAGATCTCCATATTAGAGACCCAGATAACTGATGATGTCATTCTATCCACGGTAGTGTGAAGCTTCTCCTGTATGGATGTGATGAAAATATTCTCCACTTACAGGAAATACTTGAAAGAGAATCTGGACGAAATTCCTGCAACACCCAATTTATTATTTATGTGTCCATGTAAAATCTGTTTCATCGCTTTAAAAGTTATGAAAATGATTGATGTTAGCTTGTGCTTGTATTGCCTAACTTTGTTACCAGGAAATAATCAAATAAATGGAAGACCGACTGAGCCTGATGGACGCACGGCCTGGCCACTAGGGGGCTCTCGATGAGGAAGTGAATCTTGCGATTATGCTGTCACATACAACACGACATGTAGAACACGAGCCAATGAACGCCAAGACACACGATTTAAAAATGAACTGTGAAATGTGATTAGTGTGTGGGTCTAAATTTGTAACAAATGATCCATGAATTAGTCCTAAGAGTTTTTACTTGAAGCTAGATAATTGGATGAAGAAACACGGATAACCGTAAACCCACGGCAAGTGAGTCGATTAAAAGAAAACTTAAAAATGAAAAAAAAAAAGAGCCAAAAGAAGTTCATTTTCCCAGATTATAAAAATAAATAAAAAAATAAATAAATGGACCAAAGAAGACTCAACATGCTGTCGCTGCTAGCTGTTCAGTCAGAGACTGTTAAAGAGCTGAACTACTTGATTGATGAGTTTGTTAGGAGAAAAGCGAGAAAAGTGTTGGGTTGCAAGCCAGAGAGGCGAGAGGTCAGGGCTCAGTGCATTGGTTCCAGGAGCCCAGGCTTTACTCTAAAGTCCCTGTTACGTTTACAGTCCTTGAAGGAATGCAGGTTATTTATTCACGACAGTGAAACAAAATCTGTGTAAATCTGTGTCTATAGGGGGGCACTTACTTTTAGGACATACGGTACATGTCATTGGTGCTGTGACATTGGAACGCTTTAAATCTTTAGACATCTAAGATTATAGCATCAAATGCCAGCTTCATAGCCTTCAAAAGAGAGCATGAGGAATATTTCTGACAAAGACAAATGTCAAAATATATTAAAAAGACATTTGTAAAGCATCAGAGCTTCAAGGGTCCAAAGGCATCTGCTTGGTACAAATGCCAGAGTGATTTTTCTTTATGGGTGAAATATTTATCTTCATTTCAAATGCGTAGAACCGGAAGTGTTTTTAAGGCCTGGTGCGAATAAGATCACGGCGAGTGAATATTGTGATTAATGCTGGTAAATTGCCTTGACCATTATTTTAACTACGCCTTTTGTTTTTGTTGTCCTGCGGATCTGTTTTCCTGCATTAATAACGACTGCCATCGGACAGAAAGTACTAAAACCTGATGTGTAATACACAGACTTAACAAATGTGCGAGGATTTCTCGCAGTTCGGAGAGACAAAGAAAAGTGGAGAGAAAATGTCCGGCGTAATGTACTCCCTCAAGGGAGCAGTGGGCTTCACTAAAGAGGTCTCCATTTTATTACGCACGGCTCCGTCTCGCTCGCTCTCAGACTGATGAAATGGCCCATTGATCAGGAGAAGAGTTATCGATCGATACTTTAGGAAAGAAACAATCACCTGACACCCAACAGCAGACACGCAATATGACACTAACAGCTTGGGGTTTTATAAACCTAAGGCTTTCCTCTGTTGCTGTTGTCCCAGATTTAACACAAGGCTTCTATGGAATAAATATAAAAAACATTACATCAATATCTTCTTAACTTCATTTTCAAACAGGACAGTGTTGCTATATAATGCTATATAATGCTATATAATGCTATATAACCTCATAGCAGGGCTCAGTTAGTGGGGGAAACTAACTCTTATTTTTAAAGGATGAGAGAGAGTTTTTATCTGTTTGGAGTTACCCTTTGATGCCGTGCAAACAAGTTAGTTCCTGTTGTCAGTTACGTTAAAGCTATAAACAGTCGTTCCCTTTGAATGTTACAAAGTGCTGGCACCGGAGGCTCCTTCCATAAATGTTAAATAAACATCTCCTTATAGAAAACGTCCCCTTATCAGATCACAGGAGTGGTCACGTTTTTTAAATATAAACAGAAATTGAAGAATATGTAACATAAAATCAATAAGCATGTCCCAATACTAAAGATGTCATGCTGAAATATGCTTAAATAATAGAATGAATTTAAATAATAGAGCGAATAGAATATTGTCACAGATTGGTAGGAAACAAATGCAAGCATGGAGTTTTTTTATTAAAAGTGAAACACATGAGAACGAAGACTAGGGCAATGTAACACAAAAGACAAACTAAACAAGCACGGGATATACATGAACATGGCATGGATACGCCGACATTACAACAGCGCTGCTTGCAACAGACACTAGACAAAGAGTGCTGTACAAACGTGACTTATATCCTGGTGCTCATTGTGCATAAATGTGGTTCAGGTGTTCATGATCATGTGACTTGGTGCGTGACGTGAACATGTGGAGTGCAAGTTTAAATGCGATAATTTCATTGCGGCAGTTGTATACGCTGTTGAGCTTTAGTTGTGCTGTTTATTTTGCAGTATCTCTGTACCAGTGTTATTGTGTAGAGGTGTGAATTGTTTGGCCAGCAGGGGGCTCACACCCCTTCTCTTCCCCATCGCCCTGCTCACAGGCAGCTAAACACCGAGTCACGATACTCTACACACAGAAACCCAACAGTGTCCTGACTAATCTTATAACAGGCTTGCTGCGCTAAAAAAATTCGTTTGTTTATATTGATTGAAAATGTTCAATAAGTCGATTTCCAGAATAAAAACTGAAAACTGAAAAGAACCTAAGGTAGACATAGTCTAGAAGGTAGGACCGATAGAAGTGTATACCAAGATTTACGAGCCAATGGCAAAATTCAATTATTAAAAAAATATTTCATGTTTACAGCTTTAGAATCTGGACTTTCATAAATAAACCCCCAAATAAATATGAATATCTTTCTAAACTCAGTGTAAAGTCTGTGTACTGCGTGCTCCCAGAACCCTGCAGGAGGACGACGCTATCCAAGTGCAGAAGTTGGCCTGAAAGTGCATCGTAAGCTGGTGGGAGAAATAAGATGAGCTTTTAGCGCAAACCCTTTAATCCTATTGATCCTAAATCCCGAGTCCCGAGTGAGGTTCTTACGCCACTCAGAGGGGCAACAGCGCTGTGTGTGATATCAGCAAACTGCACCTCTCGCCATCCTTTCCATCACTTCCTGCCACGGCTGTCTCTTCGTCCAAATCCACTCCAACACTCCAACAACCCCCTCAACCACACAATGCCTGCCTTCGATAGGAAACCACACACACACACACACACACACACACACGGATCTTCCCACTCTTTCAGTCAATGTCTAGACCTCAGGGACACTAAATGGCCACCGAGGGAACGTATTTTTCTCCCAATGACTGAGCGAACAGGCGCAAATCCATAACAGGAACAAGTGTTAATGAGTTCAGCTCAGCTTTGATGTGCTGTAATATAGATGAAGTCAGTCCCCATCATGCAAACATTAACTTCTTAACCTTATCTAACAGTTTTTCATTAACCTGGATAGCATTTAGGACTGCGATGGTACTCGGGCTCTCAGAAGATCACATGACCTCCTGTAGAGCTGGTCGTCAATAGAGGAAGTTAAATCTACAGACCAAGGTGATGACCTTGTGTCCTTTCCCTAATTCCAGTGTCAGTCATGAATAGGTCAGAACAGCAGGATCGTAGCGTCTTTCTTCTGTTCAGGTCAGTGACACCACTTCAGTGAATCTGGATTACGTCAGGATATAAACATGCAGGTGTAGATGCACCTTTTTGACATTTAAATGTAATTTTTATACACTACAGGAGATCTCAGACACAGTTTAGCTACTTTTACAAGTGTAAATAGATCCAAATCACACTAGATAATCGTAATGCCTCCGATACATTGCACCATAACTATCTTCTCTTGACTGGAACCTGTCTATGCCACAACAAAAACATCCTAACCAACGACTCTTTTTGTGAGATGCTAAACACTGCATCATAACTAAAACTCCTCCTTATACATTGTCATGACCACATTCCTCCGACTGTATTACATCATAACCGTACACGCTACCAACAGTTATGTCATGACCAAACTCCCTGTAATTAGAGATGGCACTGATCTGATACCCAGTGTCAGTACTGGTCCGATTCCAGCAATAATTGGTGGATCGGATATTGGAGAAAACATATTGAATCCTGTAACACGATGGACTTCAACCTGTACGAGCACAAGATCACTTTGGAAGTCAAAATTTGAACTGAGATCTACCACACTATATGTTGCCATCGAGAGTAATGGCATTTTGCTTTACTAACAGTGAAGCAGTTCATCTACCAGTACAGGATTCAGTAATCACAGTGACACAGTAACAGTTCAAATATCAAGAGGCAACAACAGGAACAGAAACGTGTTAATACTGTTACTACAACATGCACAGTCAGAGTGTACAGTTCAGATTATCCAGGCCACGGTGCTAACGTCTTGACTCATTCAGTCAGTGTGATGGTTGTGCCTGAACTCTCTCAGACAGAGCTTTAATTTGGAGCATAGGTCGAGACCTCCAGCCTCGTGCAGTCGTCCAGGAGTGAGACGTGTGCGGAACTCGGACTTGATGATTTTCATTTGTGAAAAAGCATTTGTAGCATCTCCACTCTTCTCGTTAACATTGCTGGACCGAGCAGTTAACACTCTTAATTGCAATTTTTATGTCGTCCTTTTTGTTTTTAAAGTCCATGAAAAATGCATCAGCAATGATAGTCATTTGCTTCTTTTAAAAACTCACCTTTGGTGAAAGGGCTTCTGGTGCTTGCCAGCAGTTGGCTAACATGG
The DNA here is from genome assembly GCA_037576825.1 of Pangasius krempfi. Classification (NCBI taxonomy): domain Eukaryota; kingdom Metazoa; phylum Chordata; class Actinopteri; order Siluriformes; family Pangasiidae; genus Pangasius; species Pangasius krempfi. The sequence goes on along the minus strand of CM074998.1, from coordinate 988,234 downwards.
AATCAAGCCTCGGTAGCAGCTTTAGCGCTCTTGGTGGGTTGTGTGAAAAGTGATTGCTGGGATTTTAAAACCAATTTTAACTCTTGAAATTTTTCCTCTTAGATTTTGCTCTTGGGTGGAAATGAATCCTTGAATTCTGGATGGTAAGTGGTGTGATGGTGCTCCTAATTAACCCTTTTTGAAAACGCTGAAGTCTGGTGACATATCGAGCAGGCAGACTTTTCTTTCACCGCTGTAAAAGCAAACTAGTTTTCCCATTAGGCACGGAAATGATATGTTTGCCTTCTTTTATTGCTCAGCCATGGTTTCCTGAACAGAGTTCCCTCATTGTCTGTACTCATAGAGAGATAATGCTAGCTAGCTATGCAGCTTAACAGCATGTTGACGTGACACAACCGGATACAGTGATCTGCAAAGGTGATATTTTTATCATTGTAATTGGCCAGAATTAATGTTTTTCTTTGGATACTCCACACCCATACAGTTTCACATCACCGATTAAATACCATATGTAGCAGTACTTGAATCTGTATTATATCTATATTATAATTCCAACAGATATTTTAGAGTTGGACTTTTTTATTTTAAAATGTGTTGCGATCACTGACAGTGTATGAATGGTCACAATCTACTATAAATGCCTCGGCGATCGACCGGTAGATCGCGATCAACAGGTTAACGGCTATTGCTGTAGCAAAGATTTGAACTGGATTTGGAAAGGAAATGTATTTTTGGAACTGTAAATGTTTACATATGAAAAGTTTACAAACATTTTCTTTTGTTATATCATCTGCACATTATCTTATAAAGGAAAAAAAAAACATTTCCTTACACATCATATAATGCCTGAAAGGCCAAAGATGGAAACTTCTTGCAAACTTCACTCTTCCAAATTCATAGCAATTCGCACAACTCCATTTTTATGAAAACATAAAACGGTTATCTTAAATGAAATGAAATAAAATCCAGCCATTCAGCGTGCTGAGGCCTTTATGATATCGGAATACCTGTTTTTCCATCAGTGCCGTTCACACTGCTTACAGATGAAAGCAAGATAAAGTAGAAAAATACCTTAAAATACTTTCAAATTCTGCTGCTAACCTGAAAAGCTGCTTGGAGGCAACATGTGAGAATATTGTGAAATATTAAACACAATAATGGGATTAGAACAAGTGTTGGAACTGATAAATGGAGGTGGGAGGTAAAGGCGAGAAATAATGTTGTGTCTGTCCCCGAAACATCCATTTTTGTCTCGACATCCGTGGGCTCAACATACGGCCCACTGTGGGACGAGCATCATGTCGAGAAAGTGACAGCTCCTTCATGGAGTGTAAACACATGTTTCTCCAACGCAGCACAGTCAAATCTAATTTAATACCGTGGGGACGGGCTTCCTCTCGCTGCCAGTCTGGAAGTTTTAGCTGCGCCTTTTAATGGGCTTTACTGTCGGGATCTCGGCCAAAAGCTGAGTGGATGCTCCTTAATTCCCGTCCAAATAGGTCACAAACAATACAAGCATTTCTCCTAATCGCCACGCTGTGATATCGACCGTAAACATGGGAGCGTGTGATATAAATGATCTGCTGAATAAAGGATTGAAAACTACAACAAAAAAAAATTAAATCAAACCCGAACAATAAATCATGACGGCATCAAACGGGGAAAGAAAAAAAAAAAAAAAAAAAAATCTTGAAAAGGTTAGCAGCCGACAATTACAGCTACGATGAAACCACACGTGCTGAAAATCAATCAAACGGCGTCTGATGTTTCAAAAGAAGCTCAATCCTTTTGATGCTTTTGTTTTTTCGTCTGGCTGTCGACGGCGTAAAAGCCGAGTCTCTCGAAAAAGCAGCGACGCCGCATGAATAAAGCAATTGACTCAGAGTCCCACGCCGTGACTAATGGATTCACGGAAATCCTCTCGCTGTGGATTAAGAGAGGCAAGGTGTTAGCAGACTGCACTCACTAATGCTAATTAATAGCCATTTAAAGAGGACACTGACACACACACATGCATACACACTCCCGCCAAGTCAATTAGAGTGTGTGTGTGTGTGTGTGTTTGTGGGGGGTTGTTAGGTGGGGGGGTTTCTGGGGGTTTGCAAGACGAGTTATTACCGATTACTGTGACGTGTAAATTAGGACGCACGTCTTGACTCTCAGCCCTGAAGCACAGGAATGAAACGTGTCAGAAGACAACTCTTCTTTGTTTTTATGAAAATACCCTTAAAGTCCCGAAAGCACCCCGAAGTCCATTAGATTAGATGATAAAGTGCCACTGGAGAAAATAGACTGGAACATTCTGCCACTACGCTACACATTTCTCACTAGAAACGTATTTAAGGTCAAAAATGACCCTGAATAATTATTATATATTTAATATTTCTCCAGAAAACAGAGTTTAAATGAGTGGGAGAGGAGCTCTTATCAGGCATTATTCATATTACGGACAGGTAGATAAATAAATAAAGTAAAATCACAAAAGAAAAAAGAAAAGTGCTTTGAAATGTTTACAAATATCAACCAATTAAATAATTAAATATACACAGTGTATTTATTTATTTATTTATATTTAATACCAACATGACGTGAGTTTGGCTTTGCAGATTTTTATTATCGTTTTTATTTTATAAATCGATTCTATTTCTAATAATTTTTTTACTTTTTAAGTTGCTTAATTTGCCTGTTTTGTTTGATTTCTGTTGTATTGTAGGACAGACCTTTATTATTATTATTATTATTATTATTATTATTATTATTATTATTATTGCCAAATTTTATAATAAAGGTTTTCGGGTGGTCTTTTTTTTCTGCCTAGCAATTCTTCAGAGGCTATGAAGATCCTTTTCGAAGGCAGTGATGCGATACCATGTTGCTAGGATACTGAACACGCTAATGGTTTCTAAAGCTAAAGTCTGTTAGCTGAGACGAAATAACAATTAATTCATTTTTCCGCAAACGGCACCGTAGCTCTGTTGGGTTTTCAGATATTTTACAGCGTTATACACAAACATTCAGTTCAGACATGACGCCATGCGGACAGCATACGGTCAGTGTGTGTTAGGAGCGTAACGGGGTACCGATTGGTGGAAATAATGCGCCGTCACGAGAAAACAAGAATCGAAAATATAAAAAAGAAGATTTATTAAAAATACAAAAAAAGGAGAAGAATAAAATGTTCCGATTTTAATATCGTTGGATTTCACTCTGGATCTGTTCATGTTTTCATATGTTGTCCGTATTTTGTCATATATGTTATAAATACTTAATAAAAAAGAAAAAAAAACGTGTCACTGCCCCTTCAGTTAGTCATGATATTCTAATTAAATAAATTTTTTTTAAATAATAATAAATAACAAAATCAACTGTCTGAGTTGCACCAGGATTGAGCTTGGATTTTTAAAGAAAAAAAGAAATTCATTACGTTCAGCCGTGTGAAGATTATTTCACCAGCTCCCTCAGGGATTTGTGTGTGTGTGTGTGTGTGTGTGTGTGTGTGAGAGAGTAAGTGAGTGTGTGTGTGTGTGTGTGTGTGTGTGTGTGTGTGTGTGTGTGTGTTTTCTTAGTAATGCAGTCAACAAGCACAACATTGAGAAAAATAAGAGGATCAAACTCATGTGTAAAGCAATCACTACACACACACACACTCACACACACTCACACACACACACACACACACACACACACACACACACTCACACACACACACACACACACACACACAC
>CM074998.1:963894-984409 GCA_037576825.1 Pangasius krempfi | reverse complement strand
CACACACACACACACACACACACACACACACACACACACACTCACACACACACACACACACACACACTCACACACACACACACACACACACACACGGGGGAATCGGTAAGGATTAGGCTGGATTTCAGTTCCGGAGAGGCCCGGCTGCACTCAAAGCTCTTATTTTTTTCAGGCTGATATTGTGGACTTTTTTTTTTTTACACTGTGGACTAGTTGAAAAATAATGTGGTGTGTGTGTGTGTGTGTGTGTGTGTGTGTTTGTGTGTGTGTGTGTGTGTGTGTGTGTGTGCTCTTAATGCAGACGGCTTGAAGCAGTTCACACTCCAAAACAGAGTTTTATTTGTTTAACAGATGGCGAAGAACTCACACAAATGTTGTCCGATTAATAAATTAATAAATAAATAAGAAAGTATATAAAAAGTTCCTTCTTCCTCCAGGGACAGAACCATCATTTAATGGCCTAGATTTTTCTTTTTATTTCTTTTTTTTTAAAGAAGTGAAGACAAGTTCTGCAGAGTTGTTTTTAATGTTGGAAAGTCAGAGAGAGGGATAATGAACGTGGCAGTGCGTTTGATGGATGTTTGTTAGGGGAATGTGAGAGTGCGTGTGTGTGTGTGTGTGTGTGTGTGTGTGTGTGTGTGTGTGTGTGTGTGTGTGCACTCCGTGTTCTCGGTCACTTTCCTGGGAGAAAGTGATTCGACTCTGAATCGACTCGCTGCAGGAAGTGAATCAAACACGCAGACGTGTGTTTTGGGTTTCAGCGTTTTGAGACGTCGTGTTCCGGAGATTTGGAGCAAATAAACTCTGAATGCTCCACACGCGATGTTTTAAACTCTTTATATATTTATTTAATTACCTGAACGTTTATTGAGCAGCGGCTCTGTGTTCTCTGTGTTCAGGTGACTTTTCTACACAAACTTAATTAGAAAAGGTTTATTTACCTTTTTTCTGTCTTTGTATTTCTCATTTCATTGAATGAAAGCTTTTACTTTTTGTATTTTTTTAAATTATTTTCAGTGTGAAACCAAACCAAAGAGCAAAAAGAACCAAACGACTCAATTTCACTCTGATTCAGACTCAACATGAATAATAATAATAATAATAATAATAATAATAATAATGTTATTCGGCCCTGTGTTGATCTTACATACTGTAAAACATACTGTAAAACCTTAAAAAGATCAATCTGTAATTAGAAGTTCAGCAAAGAATGAAACTGGAAGCTTTCTTTAAAAAAAAAAATTGTCAATATAGAGAGTATAGGTAAAAATGGAAAAGGAAAAAAGAAAGAAAAAGGAAAGGGAAAAAAGGGGAAAAGAAAAAAAAAGGAAAATGTATTTAAAAAGAAGAAAAGAAAAGAATGGGAAAAAGCAAAAAGAAGAAAAAGAGATGAAAAGGGAAAAGTAGAAAAAGAAAAAAGTGACAGGACAAAATAGGGAAAAAAATGAAAAAAAAAAGGAAGGAAATAAAGTATCAGTGTTGGTGCGTTTAAATGGAGGTGGTGAACTCACGAGGTAGCTATAGGAACGACACGAGCATGAGCTAGCTACAGAAAACGGACAGAACCGTCAGGAACGCCGGCGTTGCTCTCGGATACAGAACGCTGCTACGTTATGAATAAAAGACTCAGTGCAGCTGAAACGACGCGGCGTTAGAGAAGCTCCGTGTCGAGGAAACGGTAACGCTGCGTCATAACATCTTTAACTCCGGAACGGGAACAGCCCAGTGTGTTCATAGCAGCACATCTTAGCATTGTTAGCATAGTCCAGAATTACTGTAAATATATATATATATGTGTGTGTGTGTGTGTGTGTGTGTGTGAGAGTGAGAGAGAGAGAGTCAGTATGTCCGTCTAGTTCCTCTTTAATAATCTTGTAGACGTGAGCATAACACTATCCTGATGCCAGTCCATCAAACTGTTCTGGCTGTCAGTGTAAAATGAGTCGTGTGTGTATATGTGTGTGTGTGTGGGGTAGCTAACAAAAATACAACACACACACACACACACACACACACACAAACACACACCGCACAACCTTCCTGCTGAGATATAGTGAGGCTTTTAGGCATTAAGATGATACTTCCTAGCCTCCTGCTGCTGCTGCTGCTGCTGCTTTCCCGGCATTTCTTCCCAAGGACACGAGGCAGAAAGCAATCGCTATTAGCCTCAGTGTATAAATATAGGCGGCTTTTAGCCGATGAGTACCAGACAGCGCCATCAATTAACATTAAGCCGAGTCCTATCACTGTGTCATAAACAACACCACGATGGCGCTCCTTCAATGTCAGAGGTAAGATGAACTTAGACGATTGGAGGGAAGAAAAAAAAAAAAAAAAAGGATGAGCGTCTCATGTACATAATGCTGTGCATTAATAAACAGCTCGAGCCCGAGTGCCGTGATGGATGTGAGTGACACGGCCGTGTTGGCAGGAAGACGAGGTCGAAATTGATGCTCTCTTTACAAGATGAAAGTCTGGGGAAAAAAAAAAAAAAAAAACCCTGGAGAAAAATTAAAGCACTTAGACTCGAGCTGAAGGCGGGAAAAAAAAAAAAAAAGTTCCCACTGGATGAAATCTTGTACAGCACAACAAATCTGGGGTTTACTGCTGCTTTAATGATTCAAGTGATTAATATTAACGAGGCTGTTAACCCTTTAGGAGCATGTTGGTGCCATGCTGGACATGTTTTCTCTAAACTGGAATAACTGGGTGAAGTATCAGCACACTCCAAGTTCCAGCTTCAACTGGAAAAGCTGGGAATTCCCCAAGTACGCTCCTTCTGGGTCGCCATGTATAGCGTGTGTGTGTGTGTGTGTGTGTGTTCGTTATTTTTCAGGCTAGTAGCCACTTTAATATCTTTAATATCTTTCAGTAAATCCATTTATTTATTTATTTATTTATTAATGAATAATTCTCAGGTAAACCACAGCCCTACATCCTGGCTTTTTATTGGCTCACAATTCCAAGGTTCACAAACTTGTATTAATTTGACCAGACTAACCAGACTTGGGCTAAAAGTAAAGCACAGACTTTATACACATAGAGTGAATAATATAAACATTATAAAGAATAATAAAAAAATATATATAAAACTTATCTGAGTATCTAAAACTTGAATCGAGTATCGAGTTATCTAAGCAGGATAAATGTAGTATAAACATGTCCCGCTAGCTTGAAGTGACGAAAAATAAAAATAAAACCCACGAGCCATGAAACAGATGAAAGTTTTATCCTTTTCGTGTCGCGATTAATTTGTATTGTAATTGTAGTTTTCAGAAAGGGGAGATTAATGACAAAAATAGTGACAAACGAGAACAGGAAACACTGACCATATAAGGAAACGGACAGCCAGGATACAAGTACGAAGTCTTTCACGTCTCAGGTCCTTTCCCCTTCGGTGAATAAATTTTGGCACCCCTGTACAGTACATTAGGAGCAAAGCTTCGGAAGCCATACATGCCTCAGCTGATCAGCTACATGATTAAAACTTTGTATTTTGTGCTCACTCTTTTTTTTTTATCATTATCTTGTAATGAAAAATGACTCTCTGGGCTGAACGAGAAAGGGGAAGTCTGTGCTGATAAACTATCCGCCGCTCATGCACTTCTCCAACCACGTGGGCGGGGAGGGTGATTATGAATTTGTCACGTGAGGTCAGAGAGAAGAGCCCTGCCTCTGTCTTGTGTTTTATTGGTGTCGCTCTTTAATATTCCTCCAAACGCTGAGCGGATGATTGATTTTTATATTTAATAAACACAAACCCCTTTCTCTCTTTCTTTCTGTTCCTCTGCGGACGAGTGCATTTCGTTTCATTTTGGATCTTTTGTTTGGATCCATTTACAGTCTCACTAAATTATTGATGTCATGCAACAACTCGAACCGGTCTCTGAAGCAATCTGGAGCATCTCGCGAAACACATATCGAATCCAATCCCGAGGTTTAATTTCATTACGAGGTACTCTGGGTTTGTTTTTACAGAATGAACTGAAATGAGATCACTTCTAAAGCGAGCTAATATCGATGTTCCATCCGTTCTCGATAGAAAAATAAATAATAAAGAGTGTGTACATGTCGAAAAAACTATTGTGGACAATTTTTCATAAAAAGTCTTTGATTTGATTTTGGTGTTATTGCTCTAGTCTGAGCTGATTGCTTTTTATGTCTCCGGCGTTGATTTGGGACGTTTTTTTTTTTTTTTTTTTTTCAAAAAACAAATGATCATTAACTGATAATGATTGAGAAAGCATCTCGCTTTGTTTGCTGTTTTCTTCGTTTACGCAGTGTGTATGAGGAGAGCAAACACACACCACCACGCTCCCATCCCACTCGTCCCGAGCGGATTGTAAGTAAAGGCCATCACTCTCCTTAATTAGGTCTTCTCGCTTGAGCCGAGACTAAAATCACCTCTGTGCCTCCGTCTTCCTCGAGATCACGCCTAATTTTAATTAGGCCCTTCGGAATATTAGCCGAGCTTTTTTTTCTTCTTCAGCTCTCGCTCATTTAGAAAGCAGACAAATTAGTATTTAACTTTAATATAGTTCCCCTGCATTCCACCCACATTCCCGCCCAAATATCCACGAGAGAGAGAGAGAGGGTGAGAGATATAGAGAGACACATGGAGAGAGAGAGAAATCCCCTGAAGTAGGATGCTAAATAGAGCTGAGAAGGAGAGTGTGATATATGATCAGTCCTGCTTTCTGCTAACTCGAGGTAATTAGCCATGTCAACACAGGAGATTTTACCTCTCTGTGCACGTGTTGAACGCCATCCAAAACTCATCTTTGTCCTCATTCTCATCCTCGCTGCTCTACATAACGCCAAAACGCCGCCTCTGCGCCTTCTAATTAGCACCATGCGCACGTTCTCGCCAATATGGCCGAGTTGACCTCAGTTAACCTCCTGTGATTCTTAACCACGGAGTCATTTTAAATAAGAGCTGGTAAGTGTGATGCGATGTGAGATTGCAATTGTATTCAAATGAGAAGCGAAGCGATGTTGAGACTACCAATGGGAGCGAGGGATGGTGGAACACTCGGAAAAATATGAAAAATGTCTGTATTTCTATTGTTACATGGATTTGTTCATAGTCACAGCTCCTGAACCAGGTTACCTTCATACCAAAAGTTCAAGTCTGACTCTGATTGGTCCGAAGGTGTTTATTAATTCTCTATAACAGCACTTCATTCTAATACATTATTGTTTCTATAGTAACCGCTCATTCACAGGGGCTTGAAGGACAGACGCTCCACAGAAATGCATAAAAAATGTGTGTAGTCATTGATATGAAGTTTTCCAGATAGTTTATATTGCAAAAAAGGCACCATTGCTGTGATCTGATAAGGTGACGTTTCCTGTAAGATGGTTCTTTTAACATTTATGGAAGGAGTCTCCAGTGTCAGTTTGTAAGAGCATGGCACAAAGTGTTTTATTCCTTATTGGATTTCTCTGCCGTCCCTTTTTGCATATTTTCTCAACAAAGTAGAGTTTGTGATTATTATTGGTATTCAAGCATTCATAACCATTTTTAAACTAACATCATAAAATTTCTAATTAAAATTCAAAAAAAAGGAACAGACTGAAGACATTCAGCTGGGATGGACCACACTGGTTTCACGACACAACTGATGACCTAGTTATAACGATGGATCTTTATTTAAAACATAGAAAACGGTACTGAAAACAAAATCTCCCCCCCGTCACAACCGCTCTGTCGCTAATCATGTTTCAGTAGAAGGTGCACTTTATATCTGATGAATATCTCTGAATAAAAAATGTATTTATAGCATATAAATACAGACGCTGTAAATCCATGAGTAATGTCACATGCTTCCATACACGCAGCTGATCCTCCAGACAAAGAGCTATTTTTAAAGATATAAATATCGGTTAGCAAGAATGTTGCAAGGATGTTTATTCATTGTCTAGTTGTGTATCCGTGTGTGTATGTGACAGAGAGAGAGAGAGTGAGGTTGTGCTAGGGCTGGTGAATAATAGGCGATGGTGTTTTGCCAGGCTCCTACTCTAATGTTCATAAATTATAGAGCAAGGAGCAATTATAGCTTTTTACAGAAATTACCCAAAGGAAGTTGTATGTATATTGTAATTGGGTCAGCGCTTATTTCCTGCACCGCACCTGCGCTTCCAGTAAGCTCCCAGCGTCAATAATTAATGGCTTTCTGTCCTGCGCTGCGTGTGCAGCACCTCTGCCCCGGACCTGCAGATTTAACCACATTACCATAGTGCTGGTGCTAATGGCGCTGATGAACCTCTTAATGGATGGAGTGGAGACCTGGAGCAGCGGTTCATATCCACACAGAGGTCACCATTAAATGCAAGTTAATTTTCGGAACCTGTCACACCCGAGTAAATATTTAGGTCAGGTCGACTTACCGTTAATGTACAGCGAGAACAGGACAGAACGGAGCGCAGGATAAACAACGGGTGTGTTAGATAATCAATATCTATCTGGTCAGAGCAGGACCACGACAGCAGGAGGAAGAAATATGGAATTTTATAGCATTGGTTGTAGAACATTGGACTATAGGAGCACCCACGTAGAAAGGAGAATAGTTGAAGCAACAGTTATTTGGTTGCCCATCTGAGGAAGCTCTATCAGAAAAGGTTCCCTGCAGAACCTTTCTAGGAGGCTAGGAACCCTTAAAGAGAGGAACCCTTGGTTCCAAGTATCAAGTAGCTAAATGTTAAGCTCCTGACAGGAGAGCAGAAAATACTGAACGATAGTTTGGACTTTGTAATGCACACTTGCCCAGTTAATAAACACACTCTAAGGAGAGAGAAAAAAAAAACGGTTCTTCAAGGGTTCTTTCAGTGTTTGTTGGATAATTAAGCTTTCAAAAATGGTTCTATCTGGAACCATTTCTGATACAGAAACCCAGCAGTTGTATATAACACCTTTAATGCTTCCCTCAAAGGAACAAGTCAAGAACACATAAGGGTTCTAAATTTTCTAAAAGCATAGACACTCTTCTTTGGGTTCTTTGGATAGTTAAGCCTCCTTAGTTTCCTACAAGTGTTTTACTTGGAAACCTTTCTAACAGGAAATCCTCAGGACTACAAGGATTCCTAGCTTCAGCACTCTGAACCCTATGTAGAACCCTGCAACAGAGTGTTTCCCCTTAGAAAGGGTTCTAACCAGAACTCTTATGGGCTCTCTAGTTGGTCTTCAGAAACCTTAAGGGCTCAGAGTGTTTCCCTATGAGAAAGCAATGCAACCTTTAAGGGTTCCTCAAATGTTCTTAAAGGTTACGTATTCATTTGCGGACTGCCAACACGGCTAACTGGCTCCTAGCCATCATTCCTGTCTGAGTAGCTGGATTGTGTTCAGAGGGGAAATTTACTTTACAGATAAAGTGGTCTCTGGCTGCAAAAAGACTGAGAGGCTGAATTCTAGAGGACTGAATTTTACTCCATTGAGTGGAAAACAGTGTGGAAATTTTTTGATCTTATCCGGTTTTGGGATAAGGTTTATGATCATCCACATGTTGTGGAATGAGATGGACTCTGAAATGGACGTGTGGCTAAAATGAGAGTTTTAGACTGCTTGATCTTCCAGCAGTCAGTGTGTGAGATATTTCATCCTCTGACCAGTATCTCTTTTACTCCATCTACTCCTCGTCTGTTATTTCTGGGCTGCAAACATTATTAAAACCTCAATGCACACCAAATTTCCTTAGAGAACTGACAAGGGAGGCCATTCTGTGATATAATTTTATGGAGATCTGATGGCTGGAGTCAAGATAATGTCACTTTCATTTCTGCTAGCCGAGGTTTTGTAAAAAAGGAATAAAAGAAACGGCGAGAGGAGGGATGCAGGCAGGGTGCATTGTGGGATTTTTTCCCCCCCTGATGATAGATAGACCAAACGGAAAGAAAGAGCCGTTGTATAACCCATCTCAGCTGGCCGGGCTCTTTAATGCACTTTGTAAGCAGAGGTCCATATGGAAAAGTGCTTCTTTTCGTCACCTTCAGAGGCTCTTGGATAAGAAGCTAAAAGCTTTCTCACCATCCATTTACCATCTGTGTGAGGGGCAGGAGATCTTATCCACTGCGGCCTGGCGTGGCTGCGGGCTTTTCAGTCCAACTAAGCAGGAAGGCGCTTAATTCCACTCGCATAATCAGGCAACAAATAACCGATTACTCATATCAGGTGCAGTGGCGTGCCGTGATCGTATCTCTGAGGCTGTACAAGAGCTTCCATGTTTCTCGCGTGATGCTGGAGAGTAAAATACTGAGCGATGGGGCGGTGTGATGAAGCAGAGTTACTGTTACCACCTGGAAGCTGATTATTTTCCTAGAACAGCATGTCCTCAAGTGCTCTATTCCTCTTATACCACAGCAATTTTCCAAAAATGTAGATTTTGATTTTGCAGCATCTATCAGTCATATCAGTCATTCGCTTACCAGCCTCTCTTTTTTTCTCTCTCTTGTAGAGAAAAACCCACAAAGAAGCGTAAACTCCACTGTCCTGAAGATGTCGGAAAACTTAAAGTTACAGCGTTACCTCTGGCTGTTATAAAGCTCTGACACTGAAGACTCCTTCCATACATGTTAAATAAATACAAACAAATGATGGCGCATCTCCCGTACAAGTCCCTGTGAATGAGCTGTTACTATAGAAACAATAACATATTACAACGAGCGCATTAATATAAGCCTGTGCTAATGTCAGAGCCACTGTTTTAGAAAAAATAAATCAATATCTTCCGGCCAATCAGGATCTAGAATCCAGAAACAGCACTCTGGAATAAAACCGAATTTAATTCGATGCTTTTATTAGAATGTATATTAAAGTATTAATCTTGTCAATACTATGCTGACAATTTGTGGTCATGCTTGAACCCTGAGGTTGACTGAGGTTCTTTAGTATTAATGCCCTTCAGCAATTTGGTGAATAAGTTTTAAGGAGAAACTCTTTGGAATTTTTAGTGTCACTTTGGAGAACTCTTGATAAGATATGATTCTTTGTAAACATGCTCAGAAAACACGCCACTGATGAGGCGGCAGGGAATTTCATTTTCATTAACGAGCTCTGCCATGTGTTGTTGACCCCTCGACACTTTAACGAGAGAGGAACTGTGCTGCTGAAATCCACCTAAAACAAGAAACGAGCTGAGGAAAGCCAGCGGGGGATCAGGATGGCTAAATTAGCTGGCTAGATTGTCCGAGTCTGTCTGTGTCTTGATTGGGGTTTTGTTCTGTATCCACCTTCTATCAGAGGAACACTGAGAACGAAGTGTGACTGCGATCCAGCTGGTGCTCGTTAGCTCTCCTCATGCTGAAGGATAAACAGTCAAACTTGCAGCGAAAGCATCGGCATCATCCACCCTTCCATTCTGTCCATCCAGACAAGAAAATGCAATTAACTATAATCACATACTGTACGTATAAGAACAGCAATGTTTCTGTGAACTTTTCTGAATTACGCTGCAAGAGTTCGAAGAATCAGTTTTTATCTGAAAACCAAAGCTTTGTTTACGTGTAAAAGATTTTCGGCGATCAGAATGAATTCATTCCAAACAAATGGTTCAGTGTATATGCAACCTAAACTACACGCTGTGTATAAAGTCTGCATGAACATGTTATTTCTGTGTCAAAAAAAAAAAAAAAAAAAATCATTAAAACGTGATTATCACACGGGATTATTCAGCAAGACGGGGCGTAACGTGTGGAGTCGTGACAGCAGGGTTGGGGATCCAAACGCAAGGCTTTATTAACAAATGTGGTCAAAACAGGAAGGGTCGAGCACCATCGAACAGTACAATCCGCAAACAATCAGAAACAGGGAAAACAGTCCACGGGTCAAAACACAGGTAAACTAGGCAACATGGAAACTAGGAAACTTGGAAAACACGAACAATCAAACAAACAATAATCAGCAACCTAGGAGCAGGTGTGAGCCACTTCTAAACAGAACAAAGACAACGCATGACAAAACCAACCAATGGAAACAAGACACATGGAACCAAGGAACCAATCCGGACATAACACACCAACAATGGTAGCACATGACAAGATCACAGGTGGGGCAAGGAACACATGGGAACTGGAGTCCAGGAACAATAGCAAGAGTCCAGGGTGGAGTGCCCTCTAGTGGAGTTCGTGGGCACTCCAGCTGGTGATCGTAACACAGGGTTTGCGATGTTATGCATTGTGCTGCTGCATCATGATTGGCTGATTGGATAATTGCATAAATGATCAGGTGTACAGGTGTTCCTAATAAAGAGGATAGTGTGCGTATGAGGAACCTTCTTCTAATGATTCCTGCAGAAATGTTACATTTATCTTAACAGATTTTAGAATAAAGACAATGCAGTGTATTATGGTCTGTTGTTAATTAGAACGTAGAGAAACAGTTTATCGAACAATTAGAGTGAAAGGCAAATATCCACGAAAAAATACCTGAGAGAAAGTGAATGATTTGGAAGCTGAAAGAGTCGACTCTTATTGGAGAGCCGATCCGATCTCCCCGACTCCGGGAAAAGAGTTCGAATCGCCATCACTAACTTGGATGAACTTTTTTTTTTTTCATAAGCGACAGAAGCCGATGTGATCAAACTGGAAAATGAAGAGCCTCTTTGTGAGCGATGATATCCATAAACAGCTATTGATGAGGAGGAATGTAAAGGCGAGTATGACTGATGGCTTTTTTTAGTGTTGACCCGCTATAAAATTTACAATTCCAGTTGCACTTGGAGATAAATGGCTCCGGGAGTGTCTCTAGTGGGATATCAATCTCAATTTTTGTAGCCCGGATGCACAAATTGTCACTTTCTGCAGTCCAGGAGAATTGATCTACCCTCTCACTGACTGGAACACATTTATCAGTGTGTGTTGTCTTCGGTCTTCTGTTTGAAACATCGCTCTGATCTAACAGCGAAGGACACGCTGTAGTCAAGTCCCAAAGTGAGTTATAGCAGCTGAAAACTATTCATAATTCAAGGATGTGTTATGTAAAATACAGCCAAATCTATTCTGTAGTTGTCTGAGAAATCCTTGTGTGGCATTTAGATTTTGAAGAGGATTTTTTTTTTTTTATGCAAATTAAAACAATCCAAAAATCTAACATCACTGGAATACAACGATCTTTTCTAGATAGATAGATCTTTTCTGTAAAAAAAAAAAAAAAAAAAAAAGTTTTGTTTCTTTAATTTAATAAAAGAAATTTGCACCAAGAACAACAACAAGGATAAAAGTCACCGGAAAGAAAAAGCCTAAATAATGTGAGGAGGAAACAAGGAACAGGTGAAACTAATCAGCACAATACCGAGAGGTTAATGACAACAGGAAGCTATGACCAAATAAGGAAGATGGAAAACAAAACGAGTCAGAGTATACAGAGTACAGGAAGCCATCAGGGTCAGAACTATGGCTTCTCAATGGTTCTTTGGATCATAAAAGGGGTTTTGGGCTTTTATTAATTTTTTCAGGTTTAGGAAAAAGTGATGCTCATTTAAAGGTTCTAAGATTCTGCATTAAAGATTTTAGTCCTATGGATTATTTTCTCCAAAATTTACCAAAACGTCTGACGGAAATGTTTCTAGTGTTTCTGGTTCATATTATGGACTTAACAATTTCATGATCATCTCAGATTTGCAGCTCGATTTGTGATTTCCATCTTGTTTATTTATAAATATCACGTCCGATTACAGAATATGTGCGACTCTCGGTACATAACCTGCGTTCATTTTTCTTCAAATGTTCATACAGATCGTGATTATAATTAAAGCAAGGACATTGAATGAACTCGAATGAACTGTTCCATCTTATTTAAATATTGTGGACGAGTGTCACTACAGAAACAGATTCCAGTCTGTAAGAAAATGTTCCATGTATTTATGGGGAAAAATGGCTAATAGTGGGTGGGAGAGACAGACGCCTTGGGTGAACGTTATGCTGAATTAATTTGCATGGATTGCAGCTCTTTATGTCAAAGTTTCCTCTCTTCTTTCAGTGACGTTGTGAAACATGCGCCTGCAGGATTCGTCTCTTTCGCCTAAACACGCTCGTATTTAACAGATTTACATGCAGAAAAACGCACGCAGCCTGATTCACGTTACAGAAATTCAATATGATGCTGCTTTGCTTGTTGGGGGAAAAAAAGAGGAAATAGTTAAAAAGAGCAAATTTATTAATACTTAATTAATCATTTGGTGAAATCACTGTTACATCACAACACAACTGATTTTGTTCGGTTTTATTAATTATTATAAAATTATGATTGTATAATTATTTATATTATGTATTAGTGCATTAAAAGTACATTCCTATCAAAACATGTAACTTTTTAATAATGATTTCACGATTATTACTTTTTGTCAATCAACTGATTAATGAATTATAATTATTAATTAGCTAAATATATTTTTGTTGTACACACACACATATATATATATATAAATTGTGTTAATTAAATTAAATTAAATTAAAATTAAAAATGAAATATAAATTTGATTTATTAATTCGTTTTAATTATTATTTTCTATTAAAATTCTTCAAATCACATCAAAATAGGAAAAAAATGTCTGAGCCATTATTCACTATTATACTATATAATATGTAAAATATAAAAAAATGTATAATTACAATCACATTATTCAAATAATAATAATAATAATAATAATAATAATAATAATAATAATAATAATAATAATAATAATAATAATAATAATAATAATTTCACAGTTTTTAATTTTTTTAAATTCTTTTTTATTATTATTATTATAAAAAATAAAAAATAAAAAAAAAACGTTCCATTCTCCGTGCTGCAGGTGTGTTTTATTTATTTCTCTCTCTGTGGATTTCTGTTACTCATTTTATTAAAGGATTTTATTAAAACATCACCAGAACCCCTTTGTTCAGTTCTCTGGCTGTACGCAAAGACTGTTGCTTATTTTCTGTCATCATTTCATCAGTCCAGACTGCGTTTCTTTTACATTCGGAGTTCTCAGTGACGCTCCACCTCACGCTAATGCTAGAACCCGAGGACAAATTGTTCGTGGAGGAATTCAGGCAGGGTTCAGATGGATCTGCATCACGCTGGCTTTCTGGAGCTCTGGTGTGTGTTGGGGGGGTTTGAGGTTCTTCTGAAGGCTCTGTGCACCACATACTCTTCAATAACGACACAAAAAGAACAACTAAATGTTCATCCAGGTCCAAAACAAGATTCAGTCTGAAAGCGCAGAACGATTCAAATCGCAACTTAAACGAGAGAGAAAACCAGGTGTGAAGAACTAATGGTTCCTTGGATTAAAGGCTCTAGAGTTCTACATTTGAGAGTTTCCGCAGTTCTTCAGGACATTCCAAAGATCTCTTAAGGATGGAGAATGGAGACTGTTGCTCTAAACAAAAAGAGTCCATTGTGATATGATTGAAAAGGCTTAAGGGTTCTTTGTTTCTCTGACGGAGCCTTAAAGGTTCTACACAATTCAAGTGTTTTACTTAGAAAGGGTTCCAAGTAGGATTTTTTTTTTTTTGGAAGTTCTTCTTAGTACCTAGAAGCTAAGGCTTCTTAGCTTCCAGAAAAAAAAGTAAAGGATTGTACAAAGGATTGGATTTGAATTCTTGGTTCTGGATTTTTTAAAGAAGGTACAACACATGGACCTAATCATTTACAGAATACCAACATATCCAGCTAGCGAGCTAGCTTCCTAGCATTCCCAGAGTTCTGAGCATTGGTTTTGTCTTATGAAGATCCTCTTTCTTCTACCAAGTACCAAGACCTAAACTCCTGACAGGTTAAACTCCTGACAGGGTCTTTGTGTTTAGAAGGAAATATAGAGCACTGACGTGTCGTTTTGTACTGCACACGTACCCAGTCAATACACGTCCTCGTAAAAACAAATAGTTCTTCAAGGGTTTTTTCAAGGGTTCATTGGATAATTAAGGGTTCTTAGCTTCCAGGAAAGGATTATACATGGACGTGTTTCTGATAACAATAATGTAATGTTCTTTTTTTTTACAACACACCTACGAACACACCTATTGTCACACCTACTTATAAAATACTAAACAAGTTCCCTAGCTAAGATTCCCTTAGCCATGTTGGAATTTGTTCCCAAAATATCAAACACTTAAATTTTCCATTTCTTCAAAGGCTCTTTAAGGGTTCAGTGGATAAGAGAGTTAGCTTACAAAAAATTCAGTGGCTAGACAATTAAATGTATTATTATTATTATTATTATTATTATTATTATTATTATTATTAGATAATCATTGATTGATGTACGTTACGCTAATCAAGTTTTATGTTTTCTGTACGTTTTTCAAGTCGCTTTTAAGCCTTTATGGTTTGAAGCCTGAACTATACTGAAATTAGCAATGGTAAAAAGCAAGAAATGTACTACAGGTGATTGAAATGTAAAATGCTTAAAGTTAGTGTTAGCATATCTGATAGTAGCAGCTGCATTCCATACATTTCAGTCCAAACCCAGCCTGGATCTCAGCACTTGTAAAATGAAAAACATGAATAATGTTGGAGCTGGGCTTCACAGGATCTGAGTGTTCTTGAAATTCAAGGATTGGAGGTGCATTAGCATGGCAGAAATGAAACCCAGGGGATTTGTGCTCAACTTCTGCAAAGTGCTTTCTGTATGAGCTGCATCGAGTGTGAATCTGTGAGAGCAGTGTATCTGCAGACCCCTCAGAGAACCCTCATTTTTGTCTGGAGAGCAGCTCTGTGCTTATTATATACACTGATTGAATCAGAAACTAAATAAAGGCCTTTGTTCCTCCAGGAAGAAACATTTCCTCCATCAATAGCGAATTGGTTCTATCTCCTGAAGAGTCGCTTGGTTACTATGGTGATGGTGGTCTTCAAAGTTCCTCACTGTGCTCATGTAAGATGGGTCTAAGGCTGTGAAATTTTTTGCACCACATTTTCAATTATTCCTTTTTGGCACATCTTTGAATTCAATTCAAGGCTGGGAAAACCTTAATATTCTTTATTAATAACAGTCTCACATATTGGGCCATATTCAGAATTGATGATTTAAGTCCAAAATATAAGCTTTGTATTCAGAGTCGGGTTACGCACACACTTAAGTTGCCTTTCTGATATCTCCATTTGGATTATTAAAATCAC
Organism: Pangasius krempfi; assembly: GCA_037576825.1. Taxonomy (NCBI): domain Eukaryota; kingdom Metazoa; phylum Chordata; class Actinopteri; order Siluriformes; family Pangasiidae; genus Pangasius; species Pangasius krempfi. Next base: position 969,309 of record CM074998.1, on the reverse strand, counting down.
CTGTGTGTAGTTCATCTGAGATGGAGTATTTCAATAGCGCCTAGTCCTTTAAAAACAATTATGTATTGCATGGAATATGTTATGAAACAATCAACAGTGGCCATGTGCCCAGTGTTTAGGAATTTTTTTTTTAAGAATTTGTGTAATTTGCCAACACATCAATGGGAAATGTCGATGATCCTGACTGTTCTGCCTCGACTCCACTGCCACTGTGACTTTACAATGTCTGTACAGTGCAAAAGACCTGAGAGCTATGTGTTAGCTAGCTAAATCATTAGCATCAGTTGTTAACTAGCAATGGTCACAGCTTACAAGAAAGTAACCGTGGAAACACCATAGAGGAGCCCAGGAAGAGCCCATCTTCCTCTTTCTCTGGCCATCACTGGGAATTAATTTTATAGGAATTCTATTTGAAAATGAAAATTAGAGCATCATAAGGATGGTGCAGGACCCCACTGTAACCCCATGTTTGAGGTAGCAGATAGGTTTATGTTATCTTCCAAGCTATGCAGCTCAGTGTTCTCTCCGCAGCTCAGTTTTTCAGCATTCAGAAATGTATTTAAGGAGAAAAAAGAAAGTCTTGGCCTCTGCCTCTTTATCATACCACTGCTTATTTTCTTTAATCCCTCTGGGCCACTTTTTTCAGGTTGGATATTCACATCAGGTCGACTTTGTACATTTCTTTTCCACTGCCCAAGGCAAGCCACTGGCAGCACTTCACAGGAAATCAGCGATCAGGATGAATTTCCTGCTTAATTATATGATGTGAGGCAGCGAGGGGACGAACGGCCGAACTTGGCCGACTCTGCTGAGAGAAGGGCCGTGTTCACCTCAAACGTTGAGATGTTGTGTCACTTTAGACATTAATATCATCTGAACATTGACTTCTTTTGAGTATTTTATACCAACTGAATGCATTTTTATGGGAAGCATGTGTTCCTTAATTTATTGCTCCTCTGAAACCCTACAACTTCCCAAGTTATGTGCAAAAAAAGCTAGCTAGACTCTGCTTGCTATTGCTGGTATTTTAACAACTGCCCTGAGCCCTGGTAGAAAAACATCAGTAACATATTTGAGATGTGTGTTAAGATGAGGTGAGTTGAAGGTGAGTTGAGATCAATGGTCTTAGAGCATAATGTAACATTATGTTATTATTAATATTATTATAATTATTATTAATACAGCTCTGAAAGTGTGAAATGTCAGAGTGTGAGCGTTGATGTATGATGCCACCGATAGGAGGAGGGCAAACTCGGAACAGCTACAGAAACGGTAGCCGCGATGGAGAAACGTAAGCGGAACATGATAATGGACAAAAAAAATCTCTTCATTACCTCAAGCTTGCTGTGAGCCTGTTTCCCATGCGAGCTGATTTCCCAATCACATCGATCGATGATGTAAGCAGACCACCAGACAGTAAGTTTCTATAATCGTTAGATAAACATGGAGGACGCACACGATCACACAGACTGTTATCGAATCCGGACAACATTCCGTTAGAATCTCGTCCAGTCTGACGAGTAAGACTTGGGAATGTCGTGATATAGGCGTAAGTATTTTGTTACATTATCACCGCTTCCAGTTAGCGCATGAGAAAACACTGAATATCACAAGGCTGAGGTGTAAAGGTTTATGTATAAAAAAAGAGGAGATGTGATAAAGAGGTGATGGAAACAGGCTTTTAGGATAAATGATGACTAAGCGAGTGTGTGTTCCAGGCAACTGAGCAACATGAAAAATATCCAATGTGTCTCGGGGGAAAGAGATGGATGAGGAGCATCAATCAGCTCTCTAAGGGCATTTATTTTTTTCTCCATAGCTCTTAGAAGTGACTCTCCCAAAGCACACGGAGCTATAAAGCGCCGCAGTGCATTGTGGGTAGGATTCAGTTACTTAACATTTAGAGTGAGGTTTAGGATAGTGTTCAGGGCTGTTGAGTTCTGGATTCTGATTGGTCGGAAGGTGTTGATTAATATTCTATAACAGCAGCTCTGATAACAGTGCAGCTGCGAATCACAGGTTTATATTAATGCGCTCTTTCTGATACATTATCGTTTCTATAGTAACGGCTCATTCACAGGGACTTTAATTTAATGTAACATTTATGGAAGGAGTCTCCAGTGTCAGCGCGTTGTAACAGTCAGAAGTAAAGCTTTAAGTTCTCCGACATCTTCGGGACAGAGGAGTTTATGCTTTGCAGTTTCTCGGTAACATGAAAAGCTGCGTTTTTTAACTTCAAGAGAGAGAAAAAGAGAGAGAAAGAGAGAGAGAAAGAGATGCTGATGAGGGAACGACTGTTTATAGGTGCTTCGAACTTTTTTGTGAGTGTTCTACAACATTCAATTTAACTATAAATAGATAAGAAAGTCTGTTATTCTTTAATAAATTTAAAATAAAATAAAAAAAAAAACAATTGTTGGCAAATTGCTGTAGTATAAGAGGAATAAACCCGTTGTTTATTGTGTTGTTTTAGGGAAATATTCGATTTTGGAATCATAACAGTAAGTCTGCTTCATCACACCATTCTGTGATTGATTAATTTCCTACAACAGCATGACACAGAGTGGTTTATTCCTTACTTAGTGCTGGGTTAAGGATAGGGTTTAGGATTGGCACTTGAGTTCAGCGTTAGAGTTTTGCTCAGGAAAAGAGGTGGAGCTGTGCCGCTCTGTTCAAGGGGGTGGAGCTCATTTCTGGGTCAGAAAAAAATTAACTGAAGCAAAAAATGAAGCAGCTACAAAGATCCACTATACGATGATATTCATTTTTTCTAAAAAAACATTTATAAATATTGGAATCTGCACCTTTAAACTTCATCATGAGAAATCCCAGGTGCAGAGCATTTTTGTAAGAAACGGAAAACCTCGGGTCTCGGGACTATGCAGCGTCTTACCACGCAATAAAGAGCTCTGAAGCATCGACACACATCTAATGTGTCATACGTGTGCAAGACCTCTGGAGCACGCGGCGGGAGGCATGAACGCATGAACGCATGAACGCATGAACTCCATATCTTTCAAATTATTCTGTTCAGTTACTTTTCCACGCAATGTCGTGCATGGCGTACAAATGTAAAAGTTGAAATAAAAAAAGCAGCTAGGACTGAAAAGAAAATGAAGAGATAGACAGCGAGAGAGAGAGAGAGAGAGAGAAAAGAAAAGAGAGAGGGCGAGACGGTGAGAGGTGAGAATACTGATGAGTTTGTTTGGAGCCCAGCTGTGTGTTTTCTCTCCACTCTTGAAATCCATTAGAAATCAGCTGAAGGGGGTCAGAGTTCCGCTTCAGCCTCAATAGACGGGCAGCGTGGGGCGATGGCATCCACCTCCAGCTCATTTTCTCCCCCTCTGAGCCACTGCAAGGCAATCTCTTTCACACACACACACACACGCGCGCACACACACACACACACACACACACACACACTTACACACACTTACACACAAAGAGTCAGGATTGCACCAAACAGGAGACGGTCTTTTTCTCTTTTCCTGTTCTGTGACTCTTGAGGCTGATAGCTAACTTACACAGCATTGCACATTTAAACTCGCTTATCTTATTCTGCCTTCACGCTAGCAAGTCGCTCACGTCGCTCGTGTGCTAGCTACTGTATGTACACACACGACAGGACCCAGTCAGTGGGATCTATTCGCACGTAGGAACTAAAGGTGTGAGTGGGGAGCTGAAGGATTTGTCCGATGAAGCATTCTTCTGGATTTGTCACTTTACTACATCATACATAATTTGCATAGAATGGAGAAAATCTTGATTCAGTCGGTGTTTTGTCGCAGAAACTGCAGCCCCGTGTTGTGCATGTACACACATCTGCTGCTCTGTCACTTAGTAGTGTGAGCACAGGGTTAAAGAGCTGGCTGATAAAAGACTCTGGTGTATATCGTATATAGGTAACTGGTCCACAATAAACATATAAAAAGTAGGACATGGTTCTTTAATAAAATAATGTTGACATTGTTGGCAAATCGCTGCAGTGTCAGAGGAATAATTTTCCTATAACAGCATGTCCTGTTGTTATGTTTCATTCCTTGCTAATGGGTTTGTCCATACAATCGTTTTGTATTTGATTTATTTTTATTTCGAGGATTGTCCTTCTAGGAGAACCCTTAAAGGTTCTACGTGGAGCCCTAAAGCACTTAAAATGTGTCCTTATTATCTGAAATCGGCACGAGTGATAAGGCATTACATTACGTGTGTTAGGAGTATCATATGGTACCGTAATGTCATATGAAAACACGAGAAATTGGGAACATTTTAAGACAAATGAAATACATTTAAGTGTCATGAAGATTTTGGACGTAAATCATTAAATGGATTTCTAAATACTGAGCCGCAGCTGAGTCGAATGTATTAGTGGTAAATTAAAAATTCCTGATGGTGCGCTCAGACTTTTGCACCTGACTGTAGATGAAAACAGCAGGTGTGTGACCGATACGGGAAGCGATGTCTGTTTCGCAGAATTCCAATGAGGTGTTAGCGATGGTGTGTGCTTTAATCTCCTGAAGACTGTGATGCCCCATCGAGTGAAGGGATCGAGCTGCACCGCGGGAGGGTATGTGCATCTCGGTTGCCCCCTACTGGGGCGGAAAACAGCAGCAGCCTCACTATGGAGAGGGGCGTTTAGGGGGCACGGGAGACAGAATCGACACACCTGTGTGCAAAACCCAGAGGGCCGAGCGGCTCCTGACAGAACATCAGCTCACGGGTCACAGGAAGTGTCAGCGATGTGACAGCTAGCTGAGGAAAACATGTGCTCCTTTAAAGGCTGAGATGTGCAAGGTGAGACTCAAGCACACTTCAGAGACAGTTGCATCGGCTCAAAAGTGACTCTGAGTACTTATATAGTATAAAATATGTGATTAGTATGCGATGTTGTGGTCGGATAATTCAGCAGCTGTAGCCGAGAGACACTAGTGGGGAACTTTTACATTAACACTGAAATATGAACTCACAAACTCGCAAACTTTTTTTTTCTCTTTTGGCTATTTATCTGGTCGTTTCATGCTTTATGTATTTATTTATTTATTTATTTATTTATTTATTTACTGTGCGGTGCGGTCATTGTGCATTCACTTCCTTTAACAGCAGCTCTGACAGCACTTCCTGCTGTAACATAAATATTAATTTGCACCATATGGCCAAAAGTTTTTGCACCCCTGACCCCATCACACTTGTACATGCTTGTTGAACCTCCCATTCCAGATTTATTCCCTGTGTTTGCTGTTATAATGAGCTCCACTCTTCTGCGAAGTCTTTCCGCTAGATGTTGGAGCGAGGCTGTGGGAATGTGTGTTCATTCAGCTACGAGAGCATTAGTGAGGTCAGACGCTGATGTTGGGGTGTCGAGGAGGTCTGGGGTGCAGTCGGTGTTCCAGTTCATCCCAAAGGTGTTCAGTGGGGTTG
>CM074998.1:894480-920247 GCA_037576825.1 Pangasius krempfi | reverse complement strand
CACACACACTCCTCTACCCCATCCAACACGTCTACCTCATCACACACACTCCTCTACCCCATCCAACACATCTACCTCATCACACACACACACTCCTCTACCCCATCCAACACATCTACCTCATCACACACACTCCTCTACCCCATCCAACACATCTGCCTCATCACACACACTCCTCTACCCCATCCAACACATCTACCTCATCACACACACTCCTCTACCCCATCCAACACGTCTACCTCATCACACACACTCCTCTACCTCATCCAACACATCTACCTCAGCACCCACTGCTCTACTGCATCTCACACTCCTCTACCTCATCACACTTTCCTCTACTTTATCGAACACATCTACCTCAGCACACATTCCTCTACCTCATAACCACACTTCTACATCATCAAGTACACGTCTACCTCATCACCCACTTCTACATCATTATACACTGCTATACCTCATAATATCCTTCTACCTCATCACCCACTCCGGTACCACAGCACACCATTCTACCCCCCACATGCTCCTATTCCTTATCACACGTTCATTGTACCTCATCACACACCTTTACCTCATAATGCGCTTCTTCACCCTGATCACGCACTCCTCCTGCCTCTGTCTCATCACGCACTCCTCTACCTCATCACAATGTCGCTCGGCATCTCTTCAGCAATTACATTTACCAAATTACAAAACTATAAATACATATTAAAATTTATATCGATGTTAAGTTAATATCCATGTATACATTTATTTATGAACTGAACTATTATTTGAAAATAGCATGTACTTAAAACAAGTAGTTTTTTTAATTATTTCTCTATTAAAAATATAAAATAATTTGGACATACCCAACAAACACATCATTCCATATGTGTTCTTTCAGTCTGTTAATGTCTTCATTACTATCCTGGAATAATAAATGAACCTAAAGAGAGCACATACACATTTACATGTAGAATGTAGAAAATTATTGACTGTGGGGTGAATTTGGAGAATCTGTGTATTACATGAATAATTATCATTTTGCTCTCAGTGGGCTTTTTTGTGAATGTGTGTGTGTGTGTGTGTGTGTGTGTGTGTGTGTTTCACAAACAGCCTGCTGATGGATCAGGGATTTGTGAGCTAATAATACACTCATCAATAAAATAATAAGCTAAACCATGCGCAGAGCCTCGCCGCATCCCAAGCTGTATGTTTTGAAACTTTCCACATCACGTGTTTGGTGTGAAATTGAGAATTTGAATAAAATAATAATAATAATAATAATAATAATAATAATAATAATAATAATAATATAGTACTTTCAGCCTGTATTTCACAAATGTTATTTATTAATGAGTGTTTTTGTGTTTATTTATTTATTTATTTACATGAAATAATAAAAACACACTACGTTTAGTCTTTTTGGCCAACAGAAGCTTTTTGCCCAACCATGGGCCTCTGCCCAACCAGAAGCTTTGGCCATCATTGGGCTTGTGCCCAACCAGAGGCTTTGGCCAATCACAGGTTTTTTCCCAGTTGGAGGCCTGTTTTCCAACACTGAGTTTTGCCTAACCAGGGGCTTCTGCCAAACATGGAGCTTTGTTCTGCCCAAACACAGTGTGTGCCCAGAAGGAAGCTTCTGCCCAACATAGGGCTTTTCCTTCCATTGGGTTTCTACCCAACCAGGGCTTGTACCCCACAAGGGGCTTTGCCAAGAAGAAGGATTTTTGCCCAAATGGGGCTTCAGACAACCAGAGACTTCTGCCCAAACCCAGCATGAGGCTTTGACAATTAGCAGGCCTTAAAATATCATTCTATTCACTGTACATGTTCCTTACATAAGGTAGAACAAAATGGTGCATATAAAAAGGTACAGTAAAACCTTTAAAGTCAGATGTAACATCTTTGGATTTACAGATGTATGTAATATATTATGACTACAGTCATGAGTGTGTGAGTCTCTTCACTTCTTTCACTTCTTTCACTTCTCACTCAGTGATTTCAGTTCCTTTATCAGTGCAACTTTCTGCAAACGCTGTTTAAGTGAAGGTCAAGAGCAAAGCAGAAAAGTGTACACTTCCTGCCAATCACCTGAGCGATCGGTAAAGCCACACACACACACACACACACACACACACACACACACACACACACACACCGGCAATATCCTGAGTCAGCAGGTAAACAAAGGTGCCAGGACAGAGATACGCTGAGGATGCACTGACCTCCGGACGAGTCATTTCACTCTTCTACACGCTGACGAGAAGCTTTTTTAATGTTTTCTTTTTTTAATTTGTGTTCAACATTTTATTTTTATTAGATTTTTTTTTATTTTGAGTATTAGATTTTATTTTGAGTATTAGATTTTTATTGTTTTATGTTTATTTAATCTCTGAGCTATCATTTAGCTCAAATACTTGCATATTTTATTTATACTCATTATTTGCATGTTTTTTATGTTACTTCTTATTTTACACGACTGTCATAACCACCACTCTGTCCAGGAACTCCAACTCTCAGAACTCCCCACTATTAGCCACGCCCACTCATCACACAGCTGTAATGCATCCAGTTTAATCAGACTCGTTAGATAAACACCTCTCAGTGCGTAACACTCGTTTCTACGTCTTGTTTGAATCAATTCAAAATCTTTTCCTGGTTGCGCTACTGTTGTTTACTTCTATGAAATTCTGTTCCACTGTTTGTGGTTTTTGTGATCTTCTGGTTTTTGCCCTTGTCTGTTTTGTTCACTCTACGCCTGCATTCTGAATTTTTCTTTTATTCATTTTTTTTTATTGTTTGCATCTCATTTATTACAGTTTTTCTCGATTGCTAAGACAGAACAATTCATGAAACAAATCACCATTTTCTCACAACTATAAACACAATCTCAAAACTGTACACCAACTTGCACAAACCTCAAACTTCCAGGTCAAAACCAAATATTCTCTTCAGTCAAAATCAAACTTTGGTCTCAGATGATGCACGAACCTAACAAATGCACAGACTACTCCACTGCCTAGAAAACACCCGTGAGATCGATTTAAAACACTGTTAGTAAAACCTCTTACTGGTAATCAGGAATCAGTGGAAGGATGAAGGTACAATAAAATACAAGGAGAAGCATTTAGAATTATTTTTATTACAGGAATATAATATTAGATACATTATAAACAAGTGTAAAGAACTGAGTATGAACTCGGTATGCAAGAAAAGACTGGTTACTGTCAGTCACTGATCAGCATCCTCAGCACCCTCAGCATCACGTCTCTGCGCAGGATCAGGCCACATACCTTCATCTACATCACGGTAAATGTTTTCTCTTGCAAGGCAGCGGGGAAAATATGCTCTGCTGTGTCTTATCCAGCATTGGATCGACTCTATAGCAATGTCATCACTTCCTTGGCCTCTTCCATTGCTTGCAAAAGGTTTTCCCGTTCGTAAGGGTTTCGATCATAAACTTTCCACCACCATGCAGAAAAAAACTCCTCTATGGGATTGAGGAATGGGGAGTCTGCTGGTAGGAACATGTTAGAAACTCTGGGATGGTCATTGAACCAGTTGCAGACCAGAGCAGCACGATGGAAACTTACATTATCCCAAATTACAACATACTGAGGCCCGTCCTGGCTCTCTTGCTTCATGCTGGATAACGGAACCATAGCGATGGTTAAGGAAATCCAAGAGATGTTGTGTGTTGTAAGAGCCCAAGGCAGCATGATGGTGGAGAACCCCGTGGTGACTGATGGCAGCACACAGCGTCACATCGTCCCCGCGCTGGCCAGGGACCTCCACAATGGCACGCCGTCCGATAATGTTCCGCCCCCTTCTCCTCCTTTCAGTCAGATTAAACCCAGCCTCATCAATAAATATATATTCATGCAGGGCGTCTCTGCCATCGAACTCGAACATGTTCTGCGAAAAGATGTTTTGTGTACATGTGTACCGTAAGCAATAAGAATCACTTTACCTGTAAGAGCACATTATCAAATTACAGCACTACAGTAAACGCCACATTAGTGAGTTACACTTAGTACCTGCACATACCGCACTCGCCGATTCTTGACCTGCTCTGAATTCCTTTCAGAAGGCACCCTGTATACCTGCTTCATTCGGAGTCTGTTACGATGCAGGATCCGGTCAACTGTAGAAATACTTATACGATCAATTCTTCTCTGAATCTCATGCATTCTAATTGCATTATTAGCAATGAGCATATTTACAATTGCAGTTTCTTGGTCCTCTGTCAGAAGACGTTGTCTGCCTCCCCCAGACAGAACAACTAATACTGAGCAACAAATCAACTGGACAGTTATGAGTTTAAGGATGTACAGCATGTGATACAGCACTGTACACACAAGAACAATGAAAGTTCTCTCATCTAAACTTTAACTGTATATCTGAATAGTATAAAAACCCTGTAGATTACTGCGCAGTGTTTTTGGCAAATATCAGGCACCTGTTTTCTTCTCTAAATGTTCGATTGATAGACGCGACTGTGAATCTGCTCACATTCGGCTCAACTCGTCGGCCAGCTTCCCTCACGGTCATCCCATGCACAAGAACATGGTCAACTATTGTTGCTCGTTTTTCATCAGGAACAAATGTTCTTTGGCCCCTTCCTCTTCCTCTTCCTCTTCCCCTTCCTCTCAGTCTCCCACCTCTTTCTGCTCTTTCACCGTTAGGGTCCATTTTCCAAAGCGAATAATCACCTGTGGCCCTTTTTTATATTACCTGAGATTCTGATGGGTGTGTCATCAGTTTTGCTACTCAGTGTTAACACGTGCATAACCGCGTGTTGATTGTGTTCAGCTTGTGACAGCTTGAGTTAATTATATTATGTGTTTGTGTTTTCTGAATGAGAACATGGTTAAACCTGTGCAAAATGAGGAATGTATAGAGTCTTGCAGAAGACATTGAGAAAATTGGAAGTCGTGTGAAAACAGGTGAACTGTGTTTAGAGTTTGGAGAACTGTGTCGAGAACTGAATGATTGGTTTGGGGAAATTAGGCCAAGAGAATCAGTAATAGCGTGTTAGCAATCAAGAAAATCTGTAAAAGTCTTGTTTAATTTTGAAAACAAATCCCTGCTTCTTTATCCTTCTCTTGACAATAATTTATTAAAACAAAAGAACTTAAACCTCCAAATGAGGATTTAAAAATGTAAATATGATACAAATGCTAAAAAATGTATTTTATTTTCCTAGCACGAAGACATGCTCCTAGCAGCCGTAAAGTTTCTCTCTGATGTTAATTCTGGTGTTCCTCAGGGGTGAGCCTGAGGATACATTTTCTTTGAGCTGAAACTCCTCCGTTTCCTTCTTCTTAGATCAAAATCTTGCAAATGGCTGCAAGAAAGGATAAAAAAGGATACCGTATGAGGATACAAATCCACGACTGATGTCCCTGAAGTTAAGAAAAAAAACATGAAGAGGTGGTGCGATGAAGAGGAGTTACTGCAATCACCCCAAAGCTGATCATTTTCAAGTAACAGCACATTTGCGAATGGATACATTTTTTTTTAAGAACACATCATACTTTTTATCCTTTTATAGTTACATATAATGTTGTGGAATATCTGAGAGTATATGCAGCTATAAAAAGTCATTCCCTCACCAGTTTCTATTTTTATTTTCTCTTTCTCTTTAAGTTACTAAAGAAAGTTTAATTAAGTTAAAAATAATAAATAAATAAATAAAAGTTCCAGCTTTAGCTCTGACTGCTACAAAGCGCTGACACTGGAGACTCCTTCTATAAGTGTTATGTAAACACACTTCTCCTCGCAGAAAACTTCACCATATCGACAATTTCATAGTTTTATTCTGTATATTATTAGTGTAGCATCTTCTTTAGTGGAACGATAGAAACAGTGACAGACCAGAGCAAGCCTATGGATATATAATATTAATTATAAAGAACAAACAAAGAGCAAAAACGTGTAAAGACAAAGCAAACACCTGGTTTATTATTTTCTGACTGTCCAATAAACCTGCCATAATTTCACTCACTGAGTTTTCCTGAATTCGAGGCTGGATAAATATGCGACGCAGCTGGAATCGTTCTCCAGCAGCCACCGTTGCAGGCGAGCCAGACACATGCACAAGCGCTCAAGTCAATTTAAAATGATGAAAGCATGATATGAAATAATCTATGCATTCCAGCGTTTGTTTGGAGTAAATTTGGAGCTACACAAATAAAGCTCTCAGTCAGAAGCAGATTTTTGTCCCCGAGCAAATCTCGCCTCATGAAAGCAATATTCCCAATAATGATAGCGTGACAATTTCCAGCCTGCACTGACAAGCCTGAGTTACAAGCATCTAATCTCGCTATCAGCAATTTTGTTTCACCAGGCGAGATTTAGCCTAAACAGATACGATGACATATTGAAAATGAGTCCACGAGAAGTTTTTTACTGCGCAGCTCCGCAGAGACACTAATACCGAACATATTTATTGCCTTCCAGTTGAAAAAAAAAAAAAACAATATCACTTATGCAGTATGGCAGTGTTCGGAGAATTGGAAGATGATGAAACGCAGACACAAAGGAACATTTCCAAACTCATAATTCGTTAATGACCCGCTGATATTCCATTTGTTTCAAATGATTAAATGATTAGATTTACAATCCGACAGCAAATAAATGCAGTAGGAAATGGATTTGTGATGCATTTCAGAGCCATTATAGAAATTTGGGTGCAAGGAAGAAAAAAAAAAAAGAAAAAGAGAAGGAAAAATCAGCTCCCTGCTGAAGATAAGCAGAAAAAAACTATATCATAAAGCGCTGATGAATATATTAGACTAAACTGTGGTTTATGATGTCTCAGTGGGGTGAAATTTGAGCACAATTATTTCTTTAAAAGACGAACGGATGGATCGATAAATACGTGAATATATTTCTTCATCTCGCCTCTTCACTGCTGCTTTGGGTTTTGTGTTCAAAGGTTTTTTATTTTTTTTTAAGATTCACACCAATAAATCATTTAGACAGATACATAAAGAATATTAACCATTACCTATGATTGCTGGATCCTGATTGGTCAGAAGGTGTTGATTAATTTTCTAATCCTAACGGCAGCTCTGACAGCAGTGCCGCTGCAAATCCCGGGTTTATATGAATGCGTTTGTTCTGATATATGTTATCGTTTCCATAGTAACAGCTCATTGACGGGGACGTGTACAGCGGATGCTCCACATGAATGGTTTAAAAACACGTTGATGTGAAGTTTTCTTGAATAAGGAGTTGTTTACGTAACGTTTGTGGAAGGAGTCTCCAGTGTCGGAGGTAGAGCTGTAACGCTACGTTTTCCAACATCTTCAGGACGGAGGAGTTTACGCTTCTTTTGCGTTTTCTTTGGTAACATGACAAGCTGTGATTTTTTTTTTTGTCGTATTAACTTCGAGACAGAGAAAAAACGAGAGACCGGTGAGTTCTTCAGTAACAAATAATGGACAAGCCGTCAAAAGTTTTTCGTCTTATTACCTTTAAGACAGAGAAAAAACAGCAGCTGGTGAAGAAATGACTGTTTATAGAAAGCTATAAAATTAATGATTAATGAAGTGGCAAATTGCTGTGGAATAAGAGGAATAAAGCACTTTTGAGCTGCAGGAGCGCTGTTCAAGCACAAAGTCGCAGTAAAACCACACAAAGCAGAATAAATGTGGGTTCTGTGACGGTTCTGTAGATAAACGGCACTGTGGTGTCCTCGGAGATCACAGCTCTAATAACTCAGTGTGCTTAGCAGCATAAGTTCATCCCAAGAGTTTCCGAGGGTCAAGAACCCGTGGAGGACAAAAGCTCGGCACACACACCTCGTCCTGGAAACGTGGCAGATTTGGGGACGATAATCAGTCATCATGAACGAGTGTTAGCCGATACACAGCCTCGGAGCGGCTCACACACTTCTCTGCTCTAAATAACAGTCAGGAAACACCAACGCTCGCTTCCTCCCTGTGAGCTGTAGGACGTCAAAATGAAAGCTGTTTAATAAACAACACACACATTAATGGATAAAAAAAACACAGATCTACTTTCATACTAATACTTTTCTTTTTTCTGCATCACATTGCATTTCTCTCTTACTTTATTTCTCTTCTCTTTACTCTTTATTTCCCTCTCTCTGTCCTTCCTCCTTCTATATCTTTCTTTCTTTCTTTCTTTCTTTCTTTCTTTCTTTCTTTCTTTCTTTCTTTCTTTCTATTTCCAAAACATTCTTTCTTGATCTAATTCTAATGCATTCTTCCTTTTACTTATTTTGCCATATTAATGCCTTCCTTTGTATTTATATTTCTTTCTTTCTTTCTTTCTTTCTTTTAACTGAAGAAAAATACAGTAAATAAACAAAAAAAAAACAAAGCTAAAACACACTTTAAACAAAACCGCAAATCTAATAAATGTAAGTATATAAGTATAGAGTGTAAATATAATTAAATGAATCTTAACACAAACAAAAATACAACCAGGTCTTTATATGTAAACACTTCCATTTCCAAAAAAAAAATTAGATCGAATTAATTCTTTTTTTTCTCTGATATATGATCCACCATTTTTATTTATTTATTGTTTTGCTGGTATCGACCCGATGCTGCTCCTGGGTATCGGATCGGTACCATCTCTGTATAATCAGTAACTGTAATGTATTATGATTTTTTACATCAGTTTAGAAACAGCATGTTTACATTCACATTTACGGCATTTGCCTCATCCAGAGCCACTTACAAAAGTGCTTTGAAGTCTATCAAAAATACATTGTGATATTGGCTCACTAGGTCACACACTAGGAATTTTTTGGTGTGTGTGTGTGTGTGTGTGTGTGTGTGTGTGTGTGTGTGTAAGTGCTAACTTAAGTACTTTATGAAGAGGTAAGTCTTTAGACGTCGTTTGAAGACGGCCAGAGACTCAGCTGTTCGGACATCTAGGGGAAGTTCATTCCACCACCTCGGCACCAGAACAGAGAAGAGTCTGGATGCATGTCTTCCTCGTACCCTGAGAGATGGAGGGATCAGTCGAGCGGCGTTAGAGGACCGGAGGGAGCGTGGTGCCTCGCGAGGTGTGATAAGAGCGTTGAGATAAGTGGGTGCTGGTCCGGTTTTGGCTTTAGAGAACAGCATCAGTTTCGCCTACAAAGAGTTTAGAGTTTAGAGTTTAGAGTTATAATGCCAGGACACACACTGAAAGGTCGTGTAGGTGATAACTGCAAGGTTACGATTTGGGCTAAAAGTGACATTCTGTTATTTCTACAATAAAATTGAAACCAGGCATGGATTAAATGTGTGGGACGTGGATTCGAGTGTTCTAATTTTATCCTTATACCATATGTAGTTGTGGACGTCAGTGATGGTGTTTTGCATCTCTACATTATGAGTTTATTTTCTCAAAAAGTGCCACCGCTGGTGAAAAGACAGCACTCCATCCCTCTCTCCTCTCACATCCGGCGATTTTTCAGTTGCATGCTCATCAGCCGTGACATTGGTGAAACGTTCCTGCGCAGCTTCCTCATAAAAACCCTCATTTACAAAGTTTAGCTCCGATTAGTCCATTAGCTAAATTACCTAGCCGAGCAGTTGATTTACAAATGCGTTTCCTTCAATCTCCCGCACAGCATGAGACGCCGCAAACGGAGGAAGCAACGCGCTCGTGCATTTCAAAAGGACCGCAGGGAAAGATAACTGCTAGGACAAAGAGATGACTTGGAAGGCAGAGGGAAAAAAATGAAGAAGAAAAAAAAAAGAAACACTAATGGAGTTCACTTTATCCGGTACCTTGTAATCTCAGTGTGAGGTACATTAAAAGGCGATGTAGTGAGACGAGCAGGAAGTGGCTCTGATTGGGACGTTGATCCCGCAGACCATCAAAACGCTGAATTCTCTCACAGACACACGATCTCAGGCGGCCATTTTCACTCGAATTATTAGATCAGGACCGCGGATCAGCGCTCCACACGCGGATATAACAGCGTTAAAACGTCATCCTCGGTTTATTCTGTGATTTTTACCCAAATTAAACTGCCACTAGCTCTCAGAAAAATATAAAGACACAAGAAACAGAACTACACTGAGTGGCCTTTTTATTACAGATACAAACCTACTACATATACATCGCCTCTAAAACCATGCCATTAATGTAGGTAAATATTATCATTTTTAATTAGTAGTAATAATAATAATGCGGTTTTTTTAGATTGTAATGTCCTTGAAGACAGCAGGATAACATGCTTCTATAAAGTTTTATTAAATATATTATTATTATTATTATTATTATTATTATTATTATTATTGGTAATAGTACACATACAATATTTATTTTACTTATAAAGAAAATATTCAGTGTATATAATTTAAAAAAAAGACTCCGGTTTATGGAACTGGACATGGAGAGTGCGTGATGATGTCACGCGTGTACATGACACATCCTTAGAAATGAACATCACATTACACGTTGTCCTTCCCGTCTGATTCACTTCCTGCCTTGATGGCCAGAGAGAGGTGATTAGAATGCATTAATTCCACGAGTCTAATTGCTCTCCATCCTCAGTAGTATTTGGGACGAGGCCGAGAGCCTCCGTTTGTGCCTTGACCTCCTATTTGAATAAGTTAATGCAGCAGCGTGTTTGTAGGGCGAGAGGAAAATGGAGCGAGAGCCTATCTGTTCCACGCAGAAGGCTCCAGAGAACCCGATTCCTTTTCATGTGTCAGTTTTTGAAGGTGCCATTCTCCTCCGCTGGGTTTTTATCGGCGGCGGGCCCTGACAGCTTCAAGCCGATTTCTCCAAACCATTCATAAACATCACGACGGGAAAGCAGGAGTGTAGAGGAGATGGAGATGGGTGGGTGTGTGTGTGTGGGGGGGAGAGAGAGAGAGAGAGAGAGAGAGAGAGAGAGATGGAGAAGAAACACCAATTGTGTCCATATCCTGACTCAATACTTCACGTAATCCGTGTTTATTATTAGCTGCTTTTTTGTCGTCTAAATAAACATTTGGGATTAGTGTAAAGCAACACGACGCCATTGAGAACCGCAACGTTCTGAATGGTGCTTAAAGTTCGCTCCGGGTTTTCAATTTACACCACGAGGAGCTAAATCTGAAATCCCGAACAAAGCTAATCTGACATCCTGACACCTATTCACACTGTATTTTTCCAAAAAAAAAAAAAAGGTATAAACCGTACAAATGCCCCAGGAGAGGAAATGAGGTCTTTCAGTAAAGAAGAGAAGAAAAGAAAAGAAAAACCTGCTGGTAAGCAGAAAAAGCTCTCGGAGGCGACGGACACAATAACGAGGTTGAAGTGTGTTTAAGGAGGTTTTTGTTAAAGTGTTGACATACAGTCAGGTTCAAACATCCACGATAAATATATATATATATATATAATATAATCTGTTATGAAAGCAGCTTGATATCAGAAAATGGTACATAATTGAGAGTCTATCACTATGTTTTAACTTGTTTTGTTCTCTTTTGTCACTTTTGATTAAAACGTTTCCCCACACGGCAGCGTAAAAACAACAGCTGTCTCTGTGCTAGGATGGATTAAGCTTAACAGTAGCCAGATGCTAAGATTGTTTAAGTAATTTTATGATTTATTTTTCCGTACTCCCTCTGATGACGACATCGTTCACAGCGAGAACTCTGAAATGTTGCACTCTGTAAGTAACAGCTATTTGGAATGTATTTCTTATTGTCGCCGAATCACTGACACTAAATAAATCTCTTATATAATTTAAACTCTTCATGAAATGGCTTCTTAGCTGTGATTTGATTCTGCACATTGAAATATTTTCTTCTGGAACAGCACAGAAGGTGCCGTAGCGTTCGAGATGTGCTGCATCCCCACCCCATCTAAACAACTCTGACAGTATCTTAGTGAGCTAGGAAACGCCGAGGAGTTTAACAAGAGCCTTTTACTTGGCTTTATAAAATGGTGTATAAAAAATAAATCACATTTTCTGAGGAAGCGGACAAACTCCAGCAGTGAAGAACCCCAAAATTCACGTAACTGAGACCTTACACAAGCTCCACCATCTTCAAAACAAATAAACCTCAAGCGTCTTATTCTCCATGAAGTGATGGATGGAAGGGAAGGGAATGGAGTGCAGGAAGATGCACGGCCAAAGACACGCCAACAAATCATGATTACTGCTAAAGAGCTGACGATGTGTATGTTCCTGAGAGCATTTAATTAGACTATCGTGAAGATTTACACACTCTGTATCATCAAATATTGAATTATTTGATATTGAATGAATAAGCAGCAAAAATTTGCCACTACTTTGGGCTGATTTTGTAGATAAAGAAATGTAAATAAATCCAAATGCATGAGCTGCAAACTGTCACCTGAGGTAGTGTTAAAAAATACACAAAACCTGCATCAAAGATGTTATTTTCTGCAGAACTACTTTAAGCTGTTGTATTGTTTTTTTTCTTTTCCACTAAATGTACTGGAACTGAGTGGCATGTCCGGTACTTACACTCGAGCTACATTTATAAATAAACTCAGTGGCTGCTACAGTCAGTGTAACAACAACAACATAAAAATCTCGAGTGTCAATCATTAGATTCCTTCAAAAACAGCCATTTTGAAGTTAAGTCCTTCATCATGTCGTCAGTGTGGAAAGACCTACAAACCACTGCCGTGTGTGTTTCCCTGTTCAAAGTGCCAGGCAGATGATTCATTACATCGCTCACAATTGACTGCAAATATCTGTTTATATCAATAGTAAATATTTTCCCAATTTTCCATAATTCCTCTAAAGAGTGTCGCGGTGCATCTTTTAATCCAAACAGTGACACATGATGATCTGAAAGGAACTTTAAAGCCTATTAGTCTTTTTGTCCGAGTCTGAATCAGAGCGAAACACTTTTGCTTTGGTCACAAGCATTCGTATAATTAAAGGAATCAAAAGGTAAAAAATAAACAACAACAACAACAAAACAGTTGTCTGAGGTGTGTGTGTGTGTGTGTGTGTGTGTGTGTGTGTGTGTGTGTGTGTGTGAGACTGAAAATGTCCTTGTTGAATTCTGTTATTCATTGGTCAGGAATCTGGCAATGAAAAATAAAGAATGTTAAACAAAAATTTACTAATTAAGTGTTTGTAGAAATCAGAAAAAAAACCAAGCATGGACAACATGGAGCCATCACGAATTACATTTTATTCGATGAAATTGATTTGAAAATTGATTTGATGAATATTGAAATATCCAGAGTGTCATGTTCAGGGTTTTTCTCGTTTTGTTTGGTTACTGGTCCGAATCTCCAGAACATATCCTATTTTATTGCCTATGTTATATACCTCAAATCCTGTTTAAACTCCTAATCATTAGCTAAAATCTGAACTAAAACGTTTTCACTTCAGCAACTTCAATCTGCATCCATTAAAGCTGAAGCAGTGAGAGTTTAATTTAATCCCACACCTGTGTTTACAGCTCCTTCTCTTTTCTTTAATCTGATGGAGTCCATATTTTCCATTTAATACCTCTGACCTTGTGTTCAGAGGAAATGTGGTCCACCTGAAAGTCTTCAGCTACAGGTTTTATACGATCTGAGATTTCTTCCCTCAAAAATTAGCTGATGGTCCACCAGCGGAATTAGTGCTGTTTCCTAAAAAATTAGATATTAGCGAGTAAAACATCTGGAATAGAGGTAAATGTATCCTATATTGTTGATCATGAGATTATAAAATTATTAAATATATTTGTACATAATGTTTACTGCTTAGAAAGTAAAAAATATATATATATATTTATGAAAAGTTATTTCATTTGTTAAAAACAGCAATATTTTCTATAAGGGGAATTTCCCTTAACTCTTTTGGGTTTGTGCCTTCACTCATTAACTAACTAACTAACTAACTAAATAAATAAAGAAAGAAAGAAAGAAAGAAAGAAGAAGAAGAAGAATGTTATCCTTAAAAATACATTAAAAAGGAATGAATAGTACCTGGCCATGTCTAGCAGCACGGTATTTTGCACTAAATAACTAGACATGCTTCATTCACAAACGATTCGGAGTCATAAAGGTGAATGACTCAGTGTCGTTCACTGCAACACTGCAAAATTTAAACACAGAAGCCAAAGCTAAATGTCCAGTCATATCCAGAACTGCGTCATGATGAAACAGATTTTGCGTAGGTCTACATTATATGTTCATCTGTCTGTGTTATTTAAATATCCACGAATTATTTAAGTTGCATTTGAAAATGCTTTTCTGCCAAACCTGATCCGCACCACACGAGGCAGTGAATCATTTTGGCACTAATAAGCACTAATTGTTGATTTAGCAAGTAAGTGTTTGATTCTGTGAATAATGTCAGTAATGACCGAGATATGTTTATTTGCTGTTCATGGATTTAGTGTTTGAATCCATGAATCTTTTGATCATGACCGAGATTTGTTCGTCTCTCTTTCCATGAATCCGTGTATGAACAAGTGAATCATTTCAGTCATGACCGTGATTCACTTCCTCTCTCATTCAGCAAATCAGTGTTTGAATCAGTGAATCATTTCAGTCATGACCGTGATTCACTTCCTCTCTCATTCAGCAAATCAGTGTTTGAATCAGTGAATCATTTCAGTTCATAATGTACTTAAACTTTTACTTCATAAAATAACTAGACATGTTCTGTTCACAAATGATTCAGAGTCATTAAGGTGAATGATTTGATTTTTATAAATGCACTTCAAATAAATACAAATATTTATGTTTAATTCCTGATCACCAACATTACCAACGTTTTTCAGAATCGGAGTTTGTTCACTCTGTGAATGAATCATTTCAACAAGTTTGAAAGTTTGTAAAAACAGAACACATGAATGACTAAGTTAGATAATATTAGCTAATGCTAGTTGTCTATTCTTTTAATACAATGGACTGTGTGTGTGTGTGTGTGTGTGTGTGTGTGTGTGTGTGTGTGTGTGTGTGTGCGCGTGTTTTCTCCTACAGCTATCACAAAAATAACATATCACACACACTAATAGTTCATGTGTCACACTCTTTAGCTGCTCACTCTGTCTCTGTCTCTCTCTGTCTACTGCCACTCTACTCCATCACACCAAGCCGTGTGTGTGTGTGTGTGTGTGTGTGTGTGTGTGTGTGTGTGTGTGTGTGTCAGTATGTGCTATCTAGATGAAGCCGTGTTAAAAGCAGTAGTGACACTGAGTTGCAGGGTGAAACTCTTTTTTCCTGTATTTTTGCTGCTTTTCTCTTCATTATTTCTGTTTATGGTCTTATAATCATTTCATATTGCACTGCTAACACACACACACACACACACACACACACACACACACACACACACACACACACACAGAGCTATAAACATTTTAGGGAATTCCTGAAAGATTAAATCATTGGCTTTATGCAATGCCATTTTTGTGTTGATTGTAAAATAAATGTAAATAGATGTGTGTTATTTTTAAAAACAGTGTAGCGTTTTGTTTATTTTGATTAAATTTTTTTTTAGAAACTATTTATTTCTGTGGTTAAAAAAATAGCCTATAACAATAACAGAACATATTTTTAAAAACTTTCTGAGATCTAATTGGATCTAGTTTTGCTTGTTTTGGCTTGTTTTGTGATTATCTATCTATCTATCTATCTATCTATCTATCTATCTATCTATCTATCTATCTATGTTAAACTTATACATGCACTCCTTTTTTGCTTGTCTATCTGTCTATTGTCTTTCTCCTGTCTTAAAGCCTTGACCTGGTTTTCTTTTATGTTCTTATGTCCCGTGATAAACGTAATGTCTTTACAGTACGTATTTCAGAAGGTAAGTGGTGAGTCAGAGTTCCTTTCAGTGCAGAACCTTTGTACACGCATTACAGAGTTGGATTAGATTTGAAGTGAATACACGACGTGTTTTCATGAACAGAATAATGTGTTTAGAAAGCTCGGTAAACAATGCGGGAGAAAAATTAGGTTTCTCTCCGCTGAATGGCTTTGACCTCGTAAAGCCTTTGGAACGTTCTCCGCTTTCTCATTAACATCAGGCGAGGAAATTAACAAACAGACGAGTCAACATTCATGAGGTGGTTGTTATCGATCTCAATTACACAACAAGATCGTATTTGCCTAACGGGGAAAATAAGTTTATATAATATCATATACAATAAATAATAAATCACATGGTAGTAACTGTAGAAAAACATCTATAAACCATTTTAAAACAAAAGTTAAATAAAGTTATACAAACTAACTAAAAAATAGTAACTTAATTAATTTAAAATTAGTCCATTTTATTTAAATGCCCAGACCTCCCTCCCCCTAGCCACCTCCTCCAGCTCCTCCACTCAGGAGCTCCCAGACAAGAAGAGAGATATAATCTTTCCATCTAGTCCTTGAGTCTTCTCCCCATTGGACATGCCCAAAACACTTCTCCAGGAACTTCTCCTGAACCTCTTCAGATGGCTCCGTTCAATGCAGAGGCTCAGCGTCTCTACTTTGAGCTCCTCCAGAATGTCCTCACCCTAACTCTAAGGCTGAGCCCAGCCACCCTGCAAAGGAAGCTCATTTCCTCCGACCTCATTCTTTCAGTCACTACCCAAAGCTCATGACCACAGGTGAGGGTTGGGATGTAGTTTGAACAGTAAATTGAGAGCTTCACCTTTCATCTCAACTCTCTCTGTACCAAGACAGACTGGGACAATGTCCGCATAACTGCTGATGGTGCACTGATCTGTTTTTCAATCTCTCTCTCCACTCTACCATCACTTTTGAACAAGATCATGAGGTATGTAAACTCATCTGCTTGAGGCAGTACCCCATTCCCGACCTGAAGGGAACAACCCACCCTTTTCTGGCTGAGAACCATGGCCTCAGATTTGGAGGTGCTAACCCTCATCCTGGCCTCATTGCACTCAGCTACAAACCACCCTGAGCATGCTGGAGGTCACTGCTCAATGAAGGCAACAGGACCACATCATCAGATAACAAAAATGCGATCCTGAGGTCACCAAACTGGACCCCCTCCACACCTTCATGAAAATCATGAACAGAATCAGGGACAAAGGGCAGCCCTGGCAGAGCTCAACACGCACCGGGAGCAAGTCTGGCCTGATGTTGGTGATACAGACCAGACTCTCCCTGTACAAGGTCCAGGGACCTAATGGCCCTTAATAACAGGTCTGGCACTCTAAACTCCTGACACACCATCCACAGGTGCCCCTCGAGGGGCATGATCCACAAAACACATGTGAACTTGTTAGGCAAACTCACATGAGCCCTCCATGCTCCTTCTGAGGGTAAAGAGCTGGTCCATTGTTCCATGGCCAGGAAGGAATCCACATTGTTCAGCCTTAATCTGAGGTTTGACCCCACCCAAGGACTCCAAGAAGATAGAATATTCTAAACTGATCTTCAGAGACCCTCCCATTTCCTGAGCTAAACTCCAACATACCAGTGCCAAACTGGGGGGCTATGAGTATGCCCACTCTAGCTCTGTACCTCTCACCCAGGGCGACTCCAGAGTGGAATAGAGTCTGTCCATCTCCAGGAGTTTGGTTTCAGAGCCTGTGCTGTGTGTTGAGGTGAGCTCGGCTATATCTACACAGTATCTCTCCACCTGAACAAGTTATACAGAACCGTATTCTTCTGGGCCCTGTAGGAAGAGTAGTAAGGGTCTGGTGCATTGTGGATTAGGCAGCAGTCGAAGGCAGAGGCCTTGGCGGACCGGTCCCAACTACCGAAACTTATAAGAGCATGTCAGATTTCTCATCTCTGACTAAATACTGAGCTCTGTAGTGCCACCACCAGGTACTTACAATTTACACTCGCAATAGATAAAGCTTCACAGACTTGCCATTTGGACCATTTAGCCCCGCCTAATCTAATTTGAGCTAATTTGCATTAAATGTAAAACTTTTTTCAGCTTCTCCTAGACTATTTTCTTATTTATAGACAGAATGTTGCTCAAGTTGCCAAACTGTCCACCAGATACTTGCTTATAAAGTTCTATATTGTTAACTCATTGATTCAAATGGTCAAGAATATATTACATTTATTACATATACATATTACACAAGTTTTGTGATGAATGTGGTGCCCATCAAAAATTCTGTTACATAATAAACTGTTACATAATAAACATACTTAACTTGCTAGGAAGCTGGGGTCAGAGCGCAGGGTCAAGCATGATACGGCACCCCTGGAGCAGATGTAGATAAGGGCCTTGTTCAAGTGCCCAACAGTGGCAGCTTGGCAGTGCTACTACTACTACTATTACTACTACTACTATTATTATTATTATTATTATTATTATTATTATTATTATTATTATTATTGTTGTTGTTACTCCTATGCGCTAAAATTGCTTGTAAAATGATGCTATCACTAACTGTATTATTTTCTGTTAAATGATGAATTAAAAAGTTCTCAGTATTGCAACTTTTTTATATCCGACTTCATGAAATGTCTTCCACCAACAATAACACCACACACACACACACACACACACACACACACACACACACACACACGTTCAGGCTGCATCATTAGTGTACATTGGTGTACGCTGGGTTTGGGGGAACGGGGTCCTAATAAAAGGCTCATTATTTCCAATTACACCTCCCCTAACATCCATCATAAAGTGGCCATGTACAGCGAGGAAGAGCCATTAAAGAGCATCATTAAGGGAGACGAGGATGGAGCGAGGGATCGCTTAAAGATCCACCGCTGCTGCATCTGCACTGGATCTATGCCTCCGTCAGAACCAGTTTCGTAATCAAGGTTTCAATCAGGGGAATATGACTAATACGTTAAATTATACAAGGACACATTCATTACAGCTGGCTTTACGAGACCGGTTTCTCTGTTCTCGATGAGCGGCGTGTAAAATGATGAACGTGTTCGCCGAGGAAACACGGACACAACGCGGAACGGTGTATATATAAATAAAGGTGGAGGTCATGTGACCGGTGTGGAACTGTAGGAACTGTAGTCTGTTTTTTTTTTTTCAAGATTTAAAGATGTCCATTTTTTCAGTTTTGGTTATAATGTGATGGTTTTAACATGTTTTAATCTGCGAAGGTTTTATGTGTAGAGTTAAATTTATTTAACAGAAGAAAGTGTGTCTCAACATTATGTCTGTTTTATTGTTAAATCAAAATCTATGTTGAAAGATGTTCTTATTGACAATTAAGAGCAATTTAACACAGGAATATTACAGATAGATAGATAGATAGATAGATAGATAGATAGATAGATAGATAGATAGATAGATAGATAGATTTAACATTTTAAACTCCAGTGTCAGTGTTTCGTAACAGTCAGTGGTAAATCTGCAACTTTTGGATATCTTCAGGTTTCTCTCTTTGCCGTTTCTCAGTAACTTTTTAAATTAATCTTATTAATTGCAAAAGAGAGTAAAAAGAAAAGCTGGAGTGCAAAATGGGGGGTGCAGGGAAGAGAACAAAGGATGATGGAGGATGGCAAATTAGGGAGGATGGAGAGAACAGAGTGAGAAAGGATGAAGAATGCGGGAGGATGTGAATAGAGTGAAGGATGATTGAAAGAAAATTGTGAGAGAGGATGGACAGAAAGGAAGGGGAGAATGGAGAGAACAGAGTGGGGAGGATATAGAGCAGAGGATGAGGGAGGATGGAGGGAAGAGAGTGAGGGAGGATGGATAGAAGAGTGACAGGATAGAAAGGACAGAATTAGGGATGATTGAGAAAGAGAACAAGAAGAACATGATAGAGGGAAAGGAAGGGGGATGAATGGAATAAGGGACGATGGAGGGAACAGGGAGGATGCAGAAAAGAGTGAGGGAAGATGGAGAGAGCACAGTGAGGGAGGTTGTGAAAACAGTGAAGGGAAAGGAGGGGGGATGAATGGAATAAGGGAGGATGGAGGGAACAGAGTGAATGAGGAGAATGAGAGGATGGAGAGACTAAAGCAAAGAATGACAGAGAACAGGGAACAAGTCAAAAAGGGGGAAGAAGACAATGAGGCATGGTGGAGGGAAGAGAACGAGGGATGGTGGAGAGCAAAATGAGAAAGGATGGAGGGAAAAAAGGAAAGGAAGCTGGATGGAATATAGGTGAGTGATAGGTGGTGGCGGGAACAAGCAAAGGACGATGGAGGGAACAGGATAAGGGAGGATAGATTGAGAGAAACAAGTAAGAGAGAGAGTCATAGAGTGAGGGAGGATTGAGAAAAGTGAACGGGGATGATGGAGGGAAAGGAAGAGAGAGGATGAAGGGAATGGAAGGAATAAAGGAGGATGGAGAGAACAGAGTGAAGGAAGACAGAAGAAAAAAATGGAGGATTGTGAGAATTTATTTATCTGTCTGTCCATCTATCTGTCTGTCTTCTTGTTCATCTGTCTGTCCATCTGTCTGTCTGTCTATCCATCTGTCTGTCTGTTATTTTAGATGTATAAAATAAAGGGATTGTCCTGGACTGCCTCAGTCACACTACAGTGTCTCACTCCCACGCCTCGACTCGAGCACATTTCCCATCCTTCTGCGCCCCCTGCAGTCAGACACAGGAAGTGACATCATTGTCAACGGCTCATCTCCTCTCTGTCCTCTCCTCACTGAGAATAAAGCACATTTTATTCACACTGTTAAATGTGTGAGGGGATGGAGGGATGACTCTTTGACACACTTGTCCATCTGTGCAGGAATGAGATTCATACTCTCTCTCTCTCTCTCTCTCTCTCTCTCTCTCTCTCGCTAATTTATCTTTTTCTCTCATAATTTATTTTTTCTCTCTCATGCACACATTCATCTCTCTACATCCCTCTCTGTATTACAGACAAACAGATGGATAAATAGATTGCTTCTGTGATGGAGAATCATTTCTTCTCCTGTTCTCCTTTTCTCTCTGTTTTCACTTTTTTTCATTTTCTATTTCTATTTATTTTAATTTTCATTTTATTATTTCAACCTGCTCTATTTGTATAAAATAAAGGTATCTATCTATCTATCTATCTATCTATCTATCTATCTATCTATCTATCTGTCTATCTATCTATCTATCTGTCTATCTATCTATCTATCTATCCAACTATTAAACTATCTATATATCTATATAACTGTTTGCCTGTCAGTCTACCTATCCATCCATCCATCCATCCATCTATCTGTCTGCCTGTCATCTATCTATCTATCTATCTATCTATCTATCTATCTATCTATCTATCTATCTATCTATCTATATGCCCATCATCCTTCTCAGCTGACCATTCATCCATCCATCCATCCATCTGTCTGTCTGTTCACCTATCTATCTATCTATCTATCTATCTATCTATCTATCTATCTATCTATCTATCAATCTCTCTGTCTGTCTGTCTGTCTGCTCATCATCCTGCCCATCTGGCCATCCATCCATCCATTCATCCACTGCTTTTGAAAATAAACACTCCAGTACTGGTTAGGATTTCAGTTCTGATTGGTTGTGGTTAAATTGGGGGCGGAGTTAGTGCTTATAGCTTTATTGCCAACTGAACCAGGCCTCAGAATTATTCTGAATTTTATGGGGCATCATTTTGTCCAGATGGACAGATTCTTCACTTCCCTCTTGAAGAAGTGGAGTGTGAGCAGATTTCATCACAATGCCGATGTCTTGGAGCGGACACATGGCACAATGATGGATAAACAACACATTTAACTAAAAAACATTGTTTGATAGCGTAGCGCGATACCTGATGGCATTTTTGTAAAATGTCGTGTTTTGTAATGTTCCTGTGTGTGTGATGACTTGAGCTTCATTGAGCAGAGTGTTTGATCCCAGCAGGACTGGGATTAGGTGTCCCGGTGTTCTGGACTTCTTTCTGTAATCAGCTTGTTTATCACGTCTCGCTGGCCGAAGCCCAGCCCTGGTCCGATTTTTCCCCCCAGATGGTGGTCATCTGCTCGCGTTATTCTCGTTCATCTGTTGTGGCGTTTCCTTCGAGTCCTTTGAAGCCTCGAGCAGCGTGACGGTGAACATGCATATGCTGTTTCATGTCTCCTAATTTATGGAGCTCCACATGGCAGGAAGTGTGCATTAACATATTGTATCCTGTAGCCTGGTGTTAAATACAGAGCCGAGCAGATACCTGAGAGAGAGAGAGAGAGAGAGAGAGAGAGAGAGAGCACAAAAGGTAAACTCTTCTGTCCTTAAGACAGAGAAAACTTACTTAGCTGACTGTTACAAAGCGCTGCCACTGGAGACTCCTTCCATAAATGTTAAATAAACATCTCCTTATTCCAGAAAACTTCACATCAGCGATTCTTTGATTGGGTCACGTGGAGCGTCCGCTGTACACGTCCCTGAGAATGAGCCGTTACTATAGAAACGATAACGTATTAAACCGAGCGCATTGATATAAACCTGTGATTTGCCGCTGCACTACTGTCAGAGCTGCTGTTATAGAAAACTAATCAACACCTTCTGACCAATCACAGTCCAGAACTCAACAGCACTGTGTGTTATTATTATTATTATTATTATTATTATTATTATTATTATTATTATTAATGGATTTTAATCAGTGAGCATATTTGTTGTTCCCCACTTTTGGTCATGTTTCACCAAATTGATTAAGATTAAGAATAATATCAATTGTGCACCATAATTTTTATAATATAACTTTAGACAAATAAAGATGTATTTAGTGACATATTACACAGTATGTGTTCATCACAATGATGTTATCGATCACTTTCAGTTCAGTTTTATTTATATTTATTAATATAGCATGTTTAACAGTGAACATGATCCTAAAGCAGCTTTACAGGAATCTGGATGTAGATTTAAATTTATTTCTAAATTTTAAAATAATTCCCTAAATGTGTCTTGATCAGATGAATATTGATGACGGCGAGCTTCCTGTTCATGTTGGGAGCACTGGTGTGAGTTTTTTGCACCAAGAAACATTACGTGAGAGGAAATGGTGGTGCATGGAGAGGCCATCTGCTGTGGCACTAGAGCAACTCCCTCAAGTGTGATGCTAACACACACTCACACACATTCACACACACTCACACACCAGACAAAAATCTGTTGAATATTCACACTTTTTGCAGCACTTATACCTCCAGATGTGCTGAGAGATATTTTTTTGCCTCCTTCCTGTGCTGTCTCACACCCCCGTATCTGATGATGGAGTCGTTGCTAATCCGTCCTGCGTGAAGAACATCGGCTACATCAGCGGTCATCCAACTGTCCTGCTGTACACACAGACGAACGTGTTGCTCAACACTCCGTGAACTTACGCATGTAGATAAAGGCTTCATGGCTGATTGTATCTCCTCGTTCAATAATAAGCAAAATGATGATGAAATAAAATTATGGACTTGGTAGTGTTTTTTTTTATATTTAAAAGATTCATCTGATTGGTCTGGAGAATTTAATTGATCCAGTGATCCTGACCTCTTCTGCGATCCGGACCTGTCTGATCCATCCTGATGCCCTACTTCTGGTTGGAGTTCTCCTCAATTGGAAACCACTCGCTGCTGCTGAGGACGACCTCCGACACGGACGGCCTGAAGATCATTGATTACTGAGGATGGTAGCACTTAGAAACCATGAAGATGGCTTTAGGACTGCAATTCCCATGAACAGTTTTGCACTCAAGTCTCCATCAGTGCACAGAGAATGAGTTCAACAAAACAGACTTCATGTGAAAACTGTAATGAATTTCCTGGTTACACAATCGCACTATTTGTCCATGGAGTACACAGTTATAGAAGAGAAATGATTTATAATCGCACTATCGGGTGTCACCCAGACGAGGACCAGTTCCCTTTTGAGTCTGGTTCCTCTAAAGGTTTCTTCCTCATGATGTCTCAGGGAGTTTTTCTCACCACCGTCACCTCTGACTCGCTCATTAACGATAAATTCATACATTTAAAATTTATATCCTGAATGTCTGTATTTCTGTAAAGCCACTTTGTGACAATATCCACTGTTAAAAGTGCTATACAAATAAAATTGAATTGAATTTGCATTTGTCCCATCAAAATTTTATATTTAATTTGTACAAAATGAAAAAAAAAGTTAATTTGATTTGCTGCTGTACAGAATTAGAGTTGAAATGTTTGAATCTTTTCAGTGACTCGAGTCATTTTTATCAAAGTTCACGTCGGATTCATTTCCTCATTTGTTTAGCTGCATTTTTTCCCAAAATATGGCCCAAAGACATAAACACTGATCTGCTGAACACAAGAAGAGAGAATCTCAAGTATGACTAAAAGATCTGCTAATGCAAATACTGACCTGCTTAAAATGAGACGAGCCAATCGTATTCATGAACAGAATGATTCAGTAATTCAAACAGTCACCTGCTAAAAAAAAGAGAAATTAGAGGACCAAATGTCAGTCATGACCAAAACGATTCACTGATTTAATCACAGACCTGCTGAATGCAAATGAGCCTCAGTCACGACTTAAGGATTGGCTGATTTAAAATTAATGAACGAGGAGTGAATCTCGATCATGACTGAAATGATTCTCTGAATCACACACTGACATAACGTATGTGTGAGGAGCGAATCTTTTTCATGACTTAAATGATTCAGTGACTTAAACTATAACCTGCTGATGGTGAGAGGAGTAAATCTCAGTCATGACTAAAATGATTCACCGGCTCAAATTCTGACCTGCTGCTGAACACAAGAAGAATGAATCAGAGTCACGAGCTGCTGAATGAGAAAGGAGCGTATCTCGGTCATGACTCACGTGATTCACTTACTCGAGCAAAGGAGTGACTCTGACTCACAACCAAGATGATTTAGAGGGACAAACATACAAATACAACAGATTTACTGCTAATTTGTTGATGCCAGAGTCAGCCATGTCACTGTATCTGTTTGCTAGCGTGAACGTAGGATAATGATTAGAATCGTCTAGTCGAGCTCTGTTCATGCCGAGCCTTTTAGCATTAGCGTGTCCTTCTACAGATTCTTTCCTGAAGCAGAGATGATGTAAGAAAATGTACGAGAGAGACTTCAGCGTCTAACCGCACCGTACTCAGGGAGGCGTTAAAGCTGGAGAGTGACGCGCGGTGAATACCGATGCTGCTGATCTCAGACTCTTCTGCTCGCTGTAATTCAGTTCAGTCGCTGTCTATTAGAGTGGAGATTGAGAAACCTTGTCCTGCTTCGCACCGTCTCAGCCTCCATTACTGCACTGTCCTTCGCCTTATTCATACAAATCGCCTCCTCGCCTTTAATTCGCTCAGCCTCTTTTCTCACTGCACTGTCTTTAGTTTAAGATGCTGTCCCTGGCATTAAGTAGCTGTAAGTTCTCATCTCCTTGTTTGCTTTATAGACAGAACGTTCCGCAATGTGATCTTTATTTAAACCCATTTAAACTCAAGCAAGTTCTGGCCTGGGAATGTGTTCATATTTCCGGTGATATATAACACCTTAATTAAGTGTTTCCAGTCCTCTAATTCCTTCTCTAAATAATTAATCCATGCCGGACCACAATATTCAGCATGCAGGATACAAATAAAAGCATTTTATTTACTGTAAAGTATTTCTACTTGATATCTTAAGATACCATAGGACCTAAGCGCTATTCAGACAATTTCACAGGAAGGAGTTTGCCCCATTTTTTTCTTTTCTTGTGTGATATCGAGTGATGAGCAGTGTTAAATCCAGCACCACTGTCTGCCAGTTTGATGTAACTACAATATGCCAATATGCTAAAATTTATAAAATGGCTGTAAATACATGGAGAAATCACTATAGAATGGAATTCGAGGTCAATATTCAATTCATAAATATTCAATTCAGTTTATTTGTATAGCGCTTTTTACAATGTCATTGTCTCAAAGCAGCTTTACACAAACAAAAAAAA
>CM074998.1:873348-894380 GCA_037576825.1 Pangasius krempfi | reverse complement strand
CAGCTCAGGGGTGTAACTCGGAGAAAGAGAGGGAGAGCGGTTAGGAACGGTCACACACACAGTGTGGAGATAAACATGATACTATTAATTTAATTCACGCATCGTAATCAGAAACACGGCTTATCTGGAGGAGTGAATATTTTATGGATAAAGTGGTGAATGAAGTTAAAGTTTCTCTGTAAGCGTAGCAGATGAGCGCTAGGTCAGATTATCCTTCACACCGTGAGAACGTTTTCTTTACAGCAGAGAGCATCGGATTAACACCAAGACTGAATATACTTTATTTTATTAATTTGATCTCGGCTTCATTAAAGTTTAGAAGCTGTTGAAAAACTCCGTCTCAGATGCTTCTACTCAAGAAAAGTCTGGAAACCTCGGAGGAGTGAACTACACACAGGTGATTTTAATAATCCGAATGTGGAGCTCAGAATATCCACTTAAGCAGCTGCGTAACCCGACTCTGAATACCAGCAACTTTCCCTACATAATGTTTGACTAAAGCTGGCAACTCTGTATACAGGCTGTAGTTACAAAAAAAATAAAATAAAACAAAACCGTGTAAAAACTCTAAATGATGTACATAAAGTGAGTAGATTGGACGTAATGCAGTTGCTTCAGGTCACTTCTTCTGTGTGTAAGTAGCAGTGACACACTGAAAATCTGAATCTTTATAAAAGGATCGCTTATCAAATTGACTAAATATGTAATAAATATATTCAGTGAATCGAATAACACATATTATTGGAACGAAAGAGACCTGAGAGCCATCAGGGAAGTTATGGAAATGCAGTCCTTCTTTAATTTGTAAAAAAAAAAAAAAAAAAGGCATGAGCGAAAAGTGTGTTATCACATGATAACCTTAAGCATAAAGAGATGAAGGGCTCCAGGCAGAGACTGCAAGCTCGATTAAATCCCCGTTAAACAGCCTCTTGTGTGACTCCGGCACTGATTTTAATTTCGTATCCTGCGCAGTGTGAGGTTCTGCTTTCAGGCGGCAGAAGTAGAGACTCGCTGCACGGCCACGCTTCAGTTCCTCTCACTGTAAACTTCTCAAACTTATGAGATTTAATTACAACAGCATTCACACGGAAATCGCTCTCACTGGCTTCCACTCGGACGGAATTTATCCCGGTATTAATGTTCCCATTTTAAAGAGAAAAAAGTGTGACCTGTTTTCACAGTGACAGGTCGCTGTGTAGGAACAAGAACTTTTATTTAAATCTATGTTCATTTCTCAGAGCTACTGCATCAGACTACACTTTTAATACTGTTCCGTTAGTTATTTGTTTGTTTGTTTGTTTGTTTGTTTGTTTGTTTGTTTGTTGTTTGGAAATAAGGGGTTTCAAATTCAAGGAACTAATCATCACTTTGATCACCTTCATTTTATTTTATTTTATTTTATTTTAATGTTTTAATGGTGCTTAAGCAGAACAACAACCTAGCATTAAGGGTTAAATAAAGTACTTTTGATTTTTGATTAGATTTCTTTATTTCATTATTTTTCTCCGGGTCGTGATGGTGGTGGTGGAGAATTTCTTCGTCTAATGAGCGAAATCCTGCTTTTCCTGACTCTTTGAAGTTGAAATTCACTTTTGACACTTTTGAATAATGTCCTCTGTGGAACCCTGGGTGGAGGAGTCCTGCGGTTAGCGAGGCCATTAACCGAGAACCAGATCACACACACACACACACACACACACACACACACACACACACGCACACCTCATTTCATCCCATGACTTCTAAACCCTTCTGTTTGGGTCAAAAGGATCTTTTTAAAGACACAGGAGCAACACTGGAAGAAGATTATTTTTTTTACATGTGAATTTTGATGCTCAGGTCAGTTTGTGAAGATAAATGAAGGATTTTTAAATAAATTCTACAATATAAAACGTAAAGAGATGGCCTGGGTCAATAGGACAGAACATTGCTAAGTAGCGCACAGTACAGCAGTGTTAAGAGCACTCTGAGAGTCGAGATGTGAAGCGATGAGAAGCAGATGCATCGAGAGACAGACACACAGAGAGAGAAAGACCTTCAATCTCTGCTCCTCATCGCCAATTTAATGGTGTCAACATACAAGAACAGGTCTCGAGTCCAGTATCAGCGCCGAACCGCGGCCCTGTCACCTTCAGCCGTGTGCGGTAATTGCAGACACGCTGTGTGTCTTTCTGCAAAAAAGGAAGAGGAGGGAAAGAGAGAAAGAAACCACAGCTCAGTTTCAATCCACTTGACCAGGCAGGTCAGAGGAAATAAATGACTTTCTCCTGACCGAGGACGTCGCCGGCTGTGAGATTCTTCAGCCAAGGACATGAAAACTAGCGCATTTACACTGAGAATAAAACGAAAAATGTTTAAGCATTATCTCAGGTAAGTTAAATTATTGGTCGGATTATATTAGTGAAAAACATGACAGCATCTCGCCGGTTTTAGACTGAATGATTTCAGAAGGGTTTTAAGATGATTCCTCGTCACACTGCATGAGATCCTGTACTTAAACTCTGTTCTGAATTCTACAGCAGACTGTGTGATAGCGTGTGTTCTCCATGTCGGGTTAATCGACGAAGATCCTCTAACGATAGACCTAAACATTACTTTCTTACGCTCTGTTTACTTCAGCAACATCAGGCCAAAAAGCGTACAGTGTCAGTCTGTAACGGCGCAAGACTTGAATTCTTCCCGTGTTTTAATACTTATTTTACAGGACTTGCATCTCCAATGAACCCTTAAAGAACCCTCGAGGAACCCTATGGATAGCCTCAATCCATAGAAAAAAGGACATTTTTGAGAATCGTTCAGGTTCTTCAGTTGTCGTTCTTGGGGGAACTCTTGAAGGTTCAGTGTAGAACCATTCAAGGGGTTGTTAGTGTACTGAAACGGTTCTGGTTTGGAACCTTTCTGGTAGAGAAACAGTTGTAGGCCTCCACACAGAAGCTTTAAGGCCTCCCTTAGAGAAACAAGCATAAAAGGCAAGTCTTAAAAGTGTACACTCTTAGAAAAAAAAAGGGTTCTTCATATGAACTTCGCTATAAATGCTGGACGAGTGGAACACACACACACACACACACACACACACGCAACAACAGCAGCAGGAGCGACGCGAGCGATCACAGGGTTAACGCTTCCTCATTTACTTCACTGAACCTGTTCTCTTTGTTGGTTGTTTCATTTTCTGGTAAAGGTGAGCAAACAGTTACATTTATGCTGCAGTGAGCTCTGACAAAAGTGGTGATATTTTTATTTATGTATTTATTTTTTTCAATTTGATCTAACAGCCAAAGTGGGCGGAGCTTCCTCACCTCACCATTCCCAAATCTGAACGTTAAATACAGTCAAATACCTTAAAGACATCCTGAATCACTACATAACTTCATAACTTAGTCTCTTCATCCTCATCATCCTCATCCTCCTCCTCCACATTCCTTCATCCAACACGTTTTGCGGCGTAATCATTGCAGATGCTGAACCTAAAGTAACACTCTGTATGTAAGTGCTTTAGTAGAGACGTTATCGTTCATTAACTCCGCCCGTGCAGACCAGACGGACATTTTTTTTCTTCATCACACTCACACAGGCGGGTTCCATCCAGAGCCGGTGGCCAATAACACACACTTTAGAGGCAATTGTGAAAATCATTAAGTTTTATTACAACAGTTCATATCGCCTAAAAAAGAGAGCAAGCCATCTGTCTGGTGAGAGCCAGGGCATGTTCTGCAAAAACGACACAATGAAGTAGATTCATTACACAGTTTTATTCCTCACATGCACATTTCGATCTATCTATCTATCTATCTATCTATCTATCTATCTATGAAAATCTAAATCAATATTTCTTATTTTCATACAATGAGTCTAGTACATCAGTATTATCTTCATATCTTCAAAGTGATTACACACACACACACACACACACACACACACTCGACTCTCAGCAGTGACTATCTTACGATGGAGCACATCTTGGATAAATCCACATCTTCACACGTGCAGTAAAGGAAAGACAAAATCCTGCTATGAAGCCGAGTGTGTAACGTGGTTTAACGTTCTGAGTTTTCTGTAAGGTGTGTGTGTGTGTGTGTGTGTGTGTGTGAGACAGAGACAAAGAACAATCACAATCAGGGCTGAATGCTCTGTTCTCTCATATTCTACATCTTTAAATAACTAACCAACTAAAAAAAATAAATAAATAAATGTCCTTGATCAAGATCATCTGTAGAAGTTTGTACCTCCTTCACTTCCTGTACGGATGCTAATGCTAGTCACGTGTAGCAGAAGAGTTAAAGAAGACTCTACGTTCATATAAATCAATTAATAGATAGATTTTCAGCTTTGAATTTATTACTGAGTGAAAATAGACCTCTGTGCAATCTGTTTTTCTTTTTTCGTCTGAATCAGGAAACGT
This sequence comes from Pangasius krempfi, assembly GCA_037576825.1. Lineage (NCBI taxonomy): Eukaryota > Metazoa > Chordata > Actinopteri > Siluriformes > Pangasiidae > Pangasius > Pangasius krempfi. The sequence goes on along the minus strand of CM074998.1, from coordinate 889,978 downwards.
TAACAGTCAAAATAAATGACATCAGTGGAAACAAACAGGAAGTGCTACCGAACAATCTGAGCAAGTTGCCATTCTGAGCAAGTTCGTTAGCCGAACAAAATAAAGAGACTCCTGTCACTGAAAAGAATTGAATATTTCCCGCATGGATTTTTTTGTGTGATGGTGTTGATGTGGCTACCGATGACAGCCTGCCTCGCTACGTTTCCCTTTTTATTTTTCATCTCCTCGCCCACTCTGCTCTTTCTTGACCTCATTTTTTTCATCCTTGACTCAATTAGCCTCAGGAAATCATTCACAAGTGCTTTTTTTTTGTTGTTGTTTAAGTCCTTCTTGACAAACACACACACACACACACACACACACACACAAGTGAAAAAGCTGCGTTGGGTCTGTAAACTGAGAGATGCTAATGTGATTTACGACTGCTGTCTGAACTGACGAGACGGCAAACTAAATGAACAGATAGCCTCAGGGAAAAAATGATAAAATAAAATAAAAAAATAAAGTAAATCATATTAAATAAAATTGCTTCCCTCAACATTTTGAATTCAGCTAGTTTAAAATTAAAATTAAATTAAATTATGGCAATTTAAAAAAATAAAGTATAAGACTACCTCTGCAAGTTGTATAAGTAAACAAGGAAACGAACATGATAATATACGGACTCATAAATCCGTCAGCAACATTAGCATGCATCCATCGGGAGTGCTGGATAAACCCATCAGTCCCTGTCACTGTTCATTACCACAGCATCTGCATTTATTTCCATGCTACACATTCTGCTTGTTTTTTTTTAATCATTACCACAACACTGTTTAGTTATTTCATCGTTTTTCTTCGAATGTTTTTTTTTAATCACTTCCTTTACTTTAATATATATGTACTTTTGTACTTCATATTAAATGACATTTGTTATACATGTTTACTAAAACAGGATATATACTTGTATTTTATAGAGAATTTTTACAGTAAAGAGGGTTGTAAAGTAGCTTAACTAAAGCACAAGCCAAAGGTGGAAACAAAAGGACGGAGCTCAGGAGGAAGGAACCTCTGGAGGAACAAAGACACAACATGGGATCTTATAGTCCTGAGACTGGGATCTCAATATTCTAGTTATCATGCTGTCAATTAATGAAAAGAGAGGAGGAGTTGGAGGCTACTGGACTGTAGGAGAAGAAGATGGTGGGCCTCAGGATGACACAAGAAGGAGATGGTGGGCCTCAGGATTCCAGCAGAATGAGTTTTTGGCCTCAGCATTGTAGGAGAGGGAGATGGTGGGCCTCAGGATGAAAGGAAAATGAGCTGATGGGCCTTAGACTGGAAGGATTGGACCTTGTAGGCCACAGAATAGTGGGGGAGGAGCTAGTAAGCCTCAGGATGGTCAGAGAAGGAAATGACAGTGCTCAGGATTGAAGGAAAATGAGATGGTAGATCTCAATTTGATTGCACAAGGAGACAATGGCCCTCAGGATGGCAGGAGAAGGAGATGATGGGCCTCAGAACGGCAGAACTTGACTGTGTAGGCTACAGGATGGTGGTGGAGGAGCTTGTAGGCCTCAGGATGGCATGAGGGTTTTGTAGAACTTAGTAAAGGTGAGACACACATGTCCCCTTGCTTTCCAAATTTGTTAAGACTTGTTGTTTTGCTCCACACACCACTGCATTTGAAATATCTTAAAGGTGCTACATGAACAAAATTATTAATTACTATTATTATTATGGTTTTCAGATTTTCACTGAGGCTGGACACGGCGTCCTCTCGGGTCACGTCTTTTGCCCGCAGTGTTATTTGCATAATAGAGTTATGGGAAGTGTGTGCCGTCTTCAGTGGGCCATTAGGCAGGACTTTGCTGGATCATAATTAAAGGCGTCTGCCCTTAACCTTCATTAACATGCAAATGGAAATCTTGCTCACCAAGAAATATAACACACGTTGGAGGCAAAAATGCCAAAGCTATTAACACGCACCTTTTTACTATGTGTCGTACGCTCGATTTTTTTTTTAACACCTTGCTTCCAAAATCAAACACAAAGCTTTTCACTTCATTCGCTGTCAAGCACAACAAACATTTCTTGATGAAAAAGGTTCACTGCAAGTCTGTCAATTAAGTAATGACTTGAGAAATTTCACACTGTGGAGAAGAAAAAAGTGTTTCAATGACAACATTAGGTTAAAGGACATTTAGAGTTCTTGAGAAATTTATTTTCGTACATGTTGAGTGTGTGTAATGTGTCTGTGTGTTCATACGTGAGCAACTATGTCATGTTCGTGTGGCAGGTGGATCAAAAAGTTTTTTTTTTTTTTTTTTTACTTTATTCCAGCACAGTCATCAGAGGCAGATCAACACATATATAAAGAGTCCATCTAGAGTGGACACCACACCATACAGAGGAGAAGGATAGGGAGGGCCTCAGGATAGCAGGAGAAGGAGGTGGTGGGACTCAAGATGGCAGGAGGTGAAGATGGAGAGCCTTAAGATGGTAGAAGAAGGAGTTGGTGGGTCTCAGGATGGCAGGAGGCAGAGATGGAGAGCCTGAGGATGGCAGGAGAAGGAGTTGGTGGGCCTCAGGATGGCAGGATGCAGAGATTGAGGGCTTTAAGATGGTAGAAGAAGGACATGGCAACTGTCAGGTTGGCACTAGAAGGAGATAGTGGGTCTCAAGATGGTAGGAGGCAGAGATGGAGAGCCTGAGGATGGCAGGAGAAGGAGTTGGTGGGCCTCAGGATGGCAGGATGCAGAGATTGAGGGCTTTAAGATGGTAGAAGAAGGACATGGCGACTGTCAGGATGGCAGATGGTGGGTCTCAGGATGGCACTAGAAGGAGATAGTGGGTCTCAGGATGGCAGGAGGAAGAGATGGAGGTCTTTAAGGTGGTAGGAGAAGGAGATGTGGTGGTGGGCATCAAGATTGCAGGAAGCAGAGATGGTGGGCTTCAGAAAGACTAAAATCAGAGGTTGGAAAACTACTGATGAGAGCTGCTCTTGGATGCAGACCAAAGGGATAAATGTGTATTTGAGAGCGGATTCTTCCAGTGGAATACACACTCGGCCTTGGCAGCATGAACAGTCTAGTGGAAAGATTTACATACTCCCACTGGATTTTCTAGACAAGCAATTAAACTTAGAAAGAAGCCATAATTTTGGATGGAGCTTTTAAACCTTTTTTTTATCGTCTCCATCGAAACAGGCTTCGGAAGGTCGGAAGCACACTTTGTTACAAAAGTGCCAAAACATTCAGGGAGATGTTGTTCAAAGCGACACATCAATTTATTTGATTAAAAAGCAACAAAACTTAAGATTTCACAAAAAAAAAAAACACTCATCAAAGCGCTGTTGAATTCTTGAATCTGAAGGTGTGGAGTAATTTGCTATAACACTAGCTCTACCAAGCTTGTTAATTCATTCTAATCCATTATTGTTTCTATAGTAACAGCTCATTCACAGGGAACAGCAGACGCTCCACATGAACAGATTAAAAAAAGTTGGTGAAGATATGGTGAAGTTTTCTGTATGAAGAAATGTGTTTATTAACCATTTATGGAAGGAGTCTCCAGTGTCAGCGCTTTGTAACAGTCAGAGGTAAAGCTGTTTTCCGACATCTTCAGGACAGAGGAGTTTACGCTTTGCAGTTTCTCGGTAACGTGACAAGCTGCGTTTATTTGTCTTGATTTTTTATGTTATGTTTTTTATAGAGAGAAAAGAGAGGCTGGTGAGGGAACAACTGTTTATAGCTGCTATAACGTAAGTGAGAACAGGAACTAACTCGGTGTGTGGACGATCCACAATAGTAAATGTAACTATACCTAGATAAAATGTGCAATGTGTCGTTCGTTAATAAATGAAAAATTGTAATAAATGTCAGATTGCTGTTGTATAAGGGGAATAAAACATGAGCCAAACTGATTTTGATCATGACAAGTGGACGGAGCCTAAAGCCTCCTTCACAGTTGCTAATTTTCAGATGCGAGTGGACAAAAACAACGACAAAAAAAATGAAAGAAATATTTTTCAGTGAAAAGAAAGTGTGAAAGAAAATGTGTTATAGAAGTTTAGTAATCAGGAGGCAGACAGAAAAGTTGTGTGGCAGTTTGATTGCTTCCAAAAAGTATTTGTTTTATTTTATTTTTTTCAAAACGGAGAATTGTGGAGTTGTTTATAACAGTTAAAGGACTTCAGTCTGTTCCTGTTGCTCTGTAATTGTCTGTGCTGGATATTAAATAATTGTGTTTTAAGGTCAGTTTGGGAGTAGGACTGACATTTAAGAATTCAGTAAACCTTCTCTTTTATTGGCATGGTGCAATCTACAATCTGCTGTGCTGTAATCTTACACGGCACGTTGCATCATCAGCCTTTCAAAAAGGACCAGTGAGTGCAATATCCATCATGAGATAACAACAGCGTGCAATTTACATTTTGATTAGCGCAGGATTGTTCATGAAGCACCCCGCTGGGGCCGGCGATCAGCTGGAGAAATAACACTGTAATGTTGTCGCTAAAAGCACAGAGGAGCTACAGTGTTTAGTGCTGATCGATCGGCCCGCACTGCTGATAGATTACGCAACCTTTTTTTAAAGAGCAGCTCTGCAGGAAAATGTCATGCGTATCACACAGTTAACCCTCTGAGGGATCCTGTCTTTTATATACAATGTAAAGAAAAGGCCTTTAGAAAAGCAACATAAAGATACAACCATCAACTTTCAGGAAAAATGAGTTTTGTTTGCTGTGTGATGAACATGTTTCGCTAATTAGCGGTCACGTGGAGGAAAGGCCCGAAGAAAAACACGTCAGCTAGGTGTCTGAGTCACGCTAGTATCTCAGTATCAAAAATATTTATTATTTTAATTCAAGTGAATTCCAAAAAAACTTAATTACAGAACTAAATTGCTCCCAGATGCACTTTGCTAATTCTCAATGCTTTTACTTATATAATAGTTAGCCTTGCTAGCAACATGGTTACTGGTTTACATAATACGATATTTAGTCTAACTAGTGCTTGGTTTTAATTTCCCAATATAATATGACTAATATTATCTACAGTCAGGTCCATAAGAATTTGGACAGTTGCACTTTTATTTTTTGTCATTTTGCCTCTGTACACCACCACAATGGATTTGAAATTAAGCAGCCAAGATGTGATGGAAGTGTAGACTTTCAGCTTTAGGGTTTAACAAAAATATTTCATTAACCATTTAGGAATTACAGCCATTTTTTCCAGAGTCATTGGACAAACTAACTATAAATATAAGGATATAAATATAAATATTAGGATTATTTTCAATACATGGATGCAAATCCTGTAGTCGATGTCTGCGTGAAGTCTGGAGCCCATGGACATCACTACACTCTGAGTTTCCTCCCTGGAGATGCTTTGCCAGACCTTCACTGCAGCCGCCTTCAATTGCTGCTTGTTTGTGGGTCTTTCTGCCTTCAGTCTTGTCTTCAGTAAGTGAAAAGCAGCTCTATTGGGTTAAGGTCAGGCGACTGACTCAGACATTTAAAAACATTCCATTTCTTTGCCGTAAGAAGCTCTTGGGCTGCTTTCGCGGTATGTTTTGGGTCATTATCCACCGGTACTGTGAAGCGCTGCGCTGTCAGTTTTGTAGTATTTTTCTGAGCATAATGTACAGATCTATACACTTCAGAATTCATCCTGTTACTTCTGTCAGCAGTCACATCATCAGTAAACACCAGTGATCCAGTTCCATTGGCAGCCATACATGCCCATGCCATAACACTGCCTCCACCATGTTTGACAGATGATGTTTTATGCTTTGGAATATATGAGCCCTTCCTTTCCTTTTCCATACTCTTCCCTTCCCATCATTCTTGTACAAGTTTATCTTGGTTTCATCTGTCCAATGAATCTTGTCCCAGAACTCATCAGCAAAGTCTGAACTGACCTTTCTGTTCTTGAGTGTCTCCTGTGGTGTGCATCTTGAGATAAACTGTCTGTGTTTACATTCACGAAGGCGTCTCTTGATTGTAGACTTGACAATGATACCTTCTCCAGAGTATTCTTGACTTCCGTTGATGTTGTGAAGGGGTTTTTCTTCAACAAGGAAAGAATTCTGTGATCATCCACTGAAGTTGTCTTCCGTGGTCTTCCAGGGCTTTTGGTGTTGCTGAGCTCACCAGTGCATTCCTTCTTTTTAAGAATGTACCAAATTGTTGATTTGGCCACTCTTAAAGTTTCTGCTGTCTCTCTGATAGGTCTGTTTTGTCTTTTCACTTTAATGATGGTCTCCTTCACTTGCGTTGACATCTCTTTGGACCCCATATTGAGAGTTCCCATGAACAGCTACCAATTGCAAATTCAACACTTCGAATTAATTCTATAATTTTTATGTCCTTAATTTGTCATGGAATGATGAGGAATCAGGCCACACCTGGCCATGAAACTGCTTATCAGTCAATTATCCAATTACTTTGAGCCTGTGAAAATGTAGAGACTCCATAAAAATGGCTGTAATTTCCGAAATGGTTAATGTGATATTTTTGTTAAACTCCTTGAATAAAAGTCTACACTTCATTTCACTTCATTTCAAATTCATTGTGGTGGTGTACAGAGGCAAAAGTACAAAAATTGTGTCACTGTCCAAATTCTTATGGACCTGACTGTAACTTGATAGCAGACATGACTAGCTACTAAAGTCAAATAGCTAATGCTGGAGAAATATCATAAGATAGCTAACCAGCTACGCAAAAACGCCACAAAGATAGTTTTGTAAGTAAGTACAAATACTACAAATAGATGTAATGTGTGATTTTTTTAATATTAATTAATTAGTTAGTTCGATAATTGTGTTTAAAGTTACAAACAGCTGTAGGGTGTGGCTAAGTTACTAATTATTAATTCATTATTAATTGCTAAATTATTTATTGTGCTAATTACTATGTTTAAGGATATATGTAGCGGTAATGTCTACATGAGGTTATTTTCTTTTTTATTTTCAGCAAACACACCGTGGAACTTCGCAACCGGTTGTAAAGGTGTAAATCATAAGCAGGCCTGAAGCCAGAAGGTTTGAAGAATTTTCAGTGCTTCAGCATCGTAATATTCAGAATGATATTTAAATCCAAAAAATTGCACGCCGACGCAGAAAAACAGAGGCTCTGAACTTTGCTCGAGCTCTTGCTGTTTGCAATTCAGATCAGCTCATTTGAATGAAATGCTGCTCGCCGTGAATACAGTTGAACTTTGCAGACATGTCAGGGTCATGTCTGACAAAATTACCCACACAGACACAAGCACATTAATCAAATGAGGGAGCGGCCGTTGGACAGTGCTGTGAATTCATCCTTCAGCTCAGGTCACGATGGATACGGGCCACGCTCGCCGGGTCGCTCTCCTTCCATTTAACCCTGTCTAATTAAAGTCCAAACCCGGGCCAGGATGACAGGCCTATTACGGAATTACTTTATTACAGCCTGACTTTGGGAAAATAATTGATTCGCGGGTGTGCGGGAGGAGTGACGTGTTTTATAGCAGCTGGTAAAAGCGTTCTGGCTGCTTTAAAATCAGAGAGGTCGAGACATTACTGCTCATAATTCATAGCTCTCAATTAACACGGCTTCTCGTTTCTCAGCGCCTGTGTTTAAGGACGCAGCGAGTCAATGAGGGTCTTCACTTTAAATATATTTAATATGAATTGTAGCTGTAGTAATGTCATGGGCCTTTCCTCTTCTCTTAATGCAATAAGAGGTGTCCATTTTACCTCAGATATATTCAGCTGAGAAATAGTTGCCTTTTTACTTTCACTAGCGCTAAATGTTGCTAAAAGGTAAAGGAAGTGAATGGCCTCCATTTTAGCATTCAATAAAAAAAATCTACCGGACAACTGTGTTACTAAATGAAACATACAAATCAAACCAGAATTATATAATCATTTGAGTAACTTCTAATGTACAAGCCCCGCCTTCAGACGGTAGGCCACGCCCCCAACCTGAGTATGATCCTAGTACTTTGTGACACTAATCGGAGTGGAGTGATTGGCTCCTGGAATGACGTCATTCTGTCCAAAGATCATGTTTGGCTTCTTTAATTTGTATTAATGCTAATGCTGCTAATGAGTAATGGAAGCTTGTAGCCACCAGTGTAGCATCGTGGAGGCTCCACCTTCAGATTTTAGGCCACACCTCCATTTATTAGAAAATGATTCAGCTTCAAGATGTACTAGAGCTGTATTTGTACTTCCTTTTTCTATTCTAAAATGAATTATTTTATTTAATTATCGTGTTTAAAGGTACAAACAGATGGGCTTTGTTCCCAGTTGAGCTAAATTTCATCATCACCATGGGTTAATAACTAAAACCCAATCCAAAGCATGAACTTTTATGAATAAAATGAATTCTGTGAATGATGTGAGGTTGGTGTGATATAAACACACTGTGCAGTTCTACTGTATGTTCACTCAATTCCTAATCAATGCATTAGGAATATTAAATATTTAAAACTCTAACACAACTTTGAAATGAATTTGGTATTGGAATGGCATTACTTTATATGCGAGCATGAATGGAGCTGAGTCGAGACATCTCCAATCTGGTGTCCAAGATGTCAGAAATTTGGAGAACAATAAAGCCGACGAGAGAAGTAGATAAAAAAAACCCTGCTGTGCGCTTCCTCGTGACTGACAGCATGCTCAATAATTCATACAATTAGTTTCCCATCTGAAGTGAGTTCTCTCGTCTCAGTAAGCCGCCTCGTCCTCGGAACCCTCCTCCATCTTATTCCTCAGCCCTCATCGATCGGGAGCGGAGTGTAATTAAAGCTGCTCATGCTGACGTTCTCACTTTCAATTCACCTACACTTACCAGTCAATGGGCATCAGCTCTGTTTCTAATTGGGTTAGGAGGCAGAAAACCGAAAGCGGGACAGCACTGACGTGTCACAAACTCAGCCTTCGCCAGGTTGATTCAATAGATGTACAGTAATAAACAAATCACCGCGGCGTTACCACGTCCATGCTGAATTTATACATACTTACTCCAAACTGAATCTTTTCTAATATTGAATAATAACATGCTTTCTGAGCAGTGCCTTGTAAGTCAGTCCTACACAGTCAAGTGTTATATGGTCTGAATTTGCATATTGGAACCTGATTGGCTCTTATATTTGATGATGCAATAAAACTCATTCATTTAACACCACAGTCACAACACTGACTATTTAACTCCTCTGAAAGGATTTAATGGTTAAAAATGTTACAATTAAACACTGCTGTTTGATTAAATTCTGGATTCTGAGTGTAAATGATTGTTCGTAATCATCATTTTTAAAGCTACACCCACACAAATATGTTTCTAAAAATAATTATGGATTCAAAGTTTTCTGTGTATGGATCATGCATGGTTAATTTTTAGCAATAAATGAATACAGTATGCAGATGCTTTGGATGCTTAGGCTTTGTTGAAATATTATGTATATTGAACATGTTTTATGATATCTCCTGGAGTGGATGTGTTTTGGATATTCTGTACTTGAGTCGGGGATTTTGGAGGATTTCTGCGATGCCAGTGCCAGAGCTGCAGTAGAAGGTCATTCAGGAGGAAAAGTGTAGAGAAGCAATAAGAAGATTCATCTCGACAGAAAGGGTACCAATATTAGCTGCATTAAAGAAAAAAAAAAAAGAAAAACGCCAAATAGCTTGGAGAAAAATGACTTTTCAGTTCCACTCCTTCAATCGACCATGTCTGATCAGCCGTGTATTTTTGTCCCGAATGTCATTACGGCGAAGAGAAGTGTCTCAGTGTAATATTAAAGCAACATTAGAACATTAGTGCTCATCCAAATCACTAGATCTCGTATAATATAGAAGACGAAAGAAGTCATTTCTCCTGTATGTAGTGATAGAAATCGAAATCTGTCCTCCAGCTTAATATTCAGACCTCCACATACGATGTCATGGATTCTCGCCTTCACGTCACGTGCAGTTCTGTGTTGGTCCTGCCTCCACCCCGTCCTGTCATTAGTTTGCTACTCTATTGTGTTCACCTATTCTGTGCTTAGTCCTTGATTAGTATGCCTGTTGTGTCATAGTATCTTTGCGAAGTATTGATGTGTATTTACTGTTACTTTAAGTCCATGTTTCAGAGTTTTGTATTTCTGGTTTTCTGTTTCAAAACTTCCAGTGAGAGAGTGAACAGTGGCAGCAGATATAGCTCGTGATCACTGCAGCATCACTAAAAGCACAAATAATTCAAGGAAACATCTGTACTTTCACTCATCAGACCACGGTACACAGCTGTTCCACCCTCAGATAAGAGAGCTAACTAATATGTACATATTAGTATAAATATTTGACACCTTGCACATTGACATATACGTTAAAGTAAAGTTTTTCGTCACACCTTGCACATGTCCCATAGCTAGTTTATTGGTGCTGTGTCCATTAGCGACTCCACCAAGTGAATGATTTAACAAACCAGCTAGCTAGCCAAGTGTGAAAAAAGTGGGCTAGCTATTTACCTAGCGTACCTTAATCCGGAATGTACCATTAATAGATGGCTTGGATTGACTGTCACTTCTGCATTCGAGTACTTAAATGATGTTAAAAATGGCAACGCTGCTACTCATTAGTGAGAAGGGTCTGTTGTTTTGATGGTGTTTGATGGCGTTCCATATGTGTGGATATCCTAATGTAATCTGTCCTAATGGTATTGGTAAGTTGGTCAGTTCTGGTCAGTTGTAATGGTTTCCTAATGGGATCAAAAGTGTCCTGTGGGAATCTGGTGGTCTCTGATGGTCTCTGTGTGGTTTTAATGGTGCTTTGATGGACATGTATGTAATATTTATGCACATGTCTGACAACATAGAACTGATAACAATTCTACTCAGTGGAACACCATGTAAAAAATAGATCTAACGAAACCATTAAAATCATTACATCCTGGTGGAAAAATGTTTACTAGAAACCAATCATCATATAAAATGAACTTAGCAGGATTAAAGAATTCTCAGATTTTGGAATATAATCAAATACTCCTGCTTTCTGATGATAAATTTGGTGATTATTACTTTGATTCTGTACGCTTGTTTCCGTAGCAGCGTGAAGCGCCTTATTGGAGGTGTATTAATTGCAGATATGAAACAATCCACCACCTCTCGCTGAGGATCTGTCTGCCAGCTGCAGCTGCTCATCTCCAATGTTCATCATCATGATTTTGGTCTGAAGAAGTGAGCACTTCAGGCTAAGGAAGGACGCAGGGGATCCGAATGTTTTCACCGCCCCGTAACCGATCGCTAAATAATCACGCGCCACATGCAGCCCGCGAGTCTCTGTCCGGTGCGCGTTTATTTATCTGTCGCCTTTCTCAAAACGGAGGCTCGTCCTACTGCGCGCACAGCCCTCGTTCTCACTAATTATGCAAATGACACGTTAATGAGGTGTAATTCGGAATTCATAAAACAGCAGGGATAAACTGCTAAAAGACACAGCTTCTTAATGAGTGGGAATGGCAGCCTGATCAGCGAGGGGACTGCTATGCTAATTGTTTAACTACCCCTGCTTCTTAAACGCGTCTCATTTTTGTTCCCGTGCCGTGGATATATTATATGACCATTTGGATCATTTCTTCAATCAAGTGAAATGTTTAACTCGGTTAACCAGAAGAGGTCATTTTGGGAAAAAAAAAAGAAAAGAAGCAAAGAAAGAAAAAGTGAGCTAGCGGATAAACTGTCTGGACTCTCAGAGCTCTGGTAATAACCCAATAAATTAGCAGCAGGCACTGAGAGAGAGAAACTGTTAAAGGCAAACTGCAGAGCAGGATCATTTAAAAAGCAGACAGACCAGCACTTTAATCAGTTTTGTAGCTAATCAAATTAGCAGTACACTGTTTTACGTGAAGCAGCTTGGGAATTAGAAACAACCCAAAATAATGATTCATAAAGACGGGAAATGATGACAAGCTGAAGATAAATACCAGATGTACATACCTCATATCTCTGTACAATGCACCTTGTATATTTGTACAGCTGGTCATTTGCACTGAGCTGGTCTCTACTTTCTCTACCTCATACCTTGCACGTGTATATCCATAAATATATATTTATAGACATATTGCTATTGGCACTTCTGTACTCGTACTCTGCACAATGATAATAAAGTTGAATCTACTCTAATCTAATCTAATCTAATAAATTAAGCTAGTTAATTAACTAACTATCGGTATTGATTGGTATTAAAGCTAGCTAGCCACACTGTAAATACATCATTCACATTCATGGTAATCAATTCACGGTCTTCTGTTTTTTTTTCCCACATGATTTCATATCTGACCACTCGCTCACCCATAGGAGAGTAAAATAAATAAGGAAGTAAGTAAATATATAAAAACAAGGCGTCTTTTCTTCATATCTGTATTTGTACCAGTTCAGAACAAATCATCTGTTTATTCCAAATAACGTATTTGGAATAATGTATTTGAATCTGGTTGGTTTTATGCAGCAGTGTAATGTTACACTCTTAATATGTAGGTTTTTTTTGCTCGTCCCTCATCATTAAATCTACAGGAAATAACTGCCGATTCTGCTAAAACGTGAGAAACGTGGCAAATGCTTTACTTGGAATGATCGCTGGAAACTATTACTACTTAAAAATGGGCAAAACCCAATTTAGGCCAAGCGCTTTCCCAAATCCGCTGCATATAAAACGTCTCTGGTAATGTCTTTGGCCCAGCAAGGTACGGTGTAGGTTATTTGTAAGATAAATGGACCCACAGAAACAGATGACAGGTCTTTAGCTCAAGTATAGAATGCAATTAACCGGCAAATGAGGCCAGGCAAACCCAAATGACCAGTGTGAACGGACGAAGCCTCCGGGGAGAATGAGAATTCCAACTCGTAACTAATCTGCAAACCGCTCGCTCGACTCCAGCCAGCCGAGAAATGCCATGTGACGTTTCAACCTCCCGAAGATGTGGTTTATTCAAAATGATTTGACGTAGTTTTCAGACTTCGGCCTGGTGAGAGGCTTTCACTTTTTACGGGAAGTGGAAAATCACCAGCTGAGCCCACAGGGTTTAAATGTGCCTTCTCTGAAAAATATATTTATAGAAAAACACTAAATCTGTGTGTTGATGTAGGTGCAGGAGTGTTTTAGGTACTCAGTGTCCTCTCGGCAGTACGCATGACTCAGCTGCTTCTCCATGGCCTCTGAGGGAAAGAAGGTGCTGAGCGTGAAGGTGCTGAATCATTCACCAAAATTAGCAAAAAGAGTAAAAACAAAGAGGAGAAGAAGAGCGCTGCATGAATACAGCTTTCAGAGAAGAAGAAGAAGAAGAAGAAGAACAAGAAGAAGAAGAAAATAGCTTCCAGAAGAATGTTTTATTCCCCACTATAATGTAGATTCCATGGAAGAAGATGATCAATAAAATGGAAAACTTTTTATATTCCACTTGAAACTAGCTTCCAGAACAAAAAGACAAAGAAGAAGAGTGTGTTTTATTTTCCACTTTAATATAGTGTCCATGGAAGAAGAAGAAGAAGAAGAAGAAGAAGAAGAAGATGGAGATGGAGAAGATGGAGAAAAGTAAAAAAAAGAACAATTAAGGAGAAGTAGATGATGGAGGAGGAATTGTCAGCTTTCAGAAAAATCACGACGAAGAATTGCTTTATTTTCCACTTAAACATCAGGAGGACTGTAAAAATACAAATCTCTCAGAGAAAAAAATAAAAAAAGTAAAGAAAACCTTTTTGCTGTTTCATTTAGCCTAAGATGTGTTTAAAATTCCACTTCAACTGAGCTTCCCGAAATAAAAAAAGAGTGAAAAACAGTATCTGAAAGAGAAGATGAAGAAATAGCAGTAGTACAAATAAAGAAAAAAAAAAGAAGAAAAGGTAGAAGAAAAGTGGTTCCGTTGAACAGACAAAGATGAAGGGAGAAGTACACAATGGAGGAGAAGAAGATGGAGAAGATGGAAACTGCTTAATGTTTGACTTGGACATAGATTTCAGAAGAAAAATGGTGAAGAACTGTTTTATTTTCCACTTAAATCCAACTTCAGGAAGGAGAAGAAGAAGATGATGATGATGATGATGATGATGATGATGAAATGATGAAAAAAGCAGAAAGAAATAGACTAGCTGCTTTAGGTTGATCTTGGACATCTTTCAGAATAACATCTCCATGTCCGTGGAGTGCAGGTTCGGTGGAGATCTCGGTGTTCTGCTGTCTCTAATCCTAACGTAAAGATCAGCTCATGTCAGCTTTACCGACTTTCCCTAGCACACGAGCCTGAATCCACTCTCCTTGTGATTTGTTCACGCCTCGTTCATGCAAGCTTCCTCAGACTTATATTTCATAGGGAATAAAAAGCTCAGGCTGAGATTCATTCTCTGAGGGACGAGATGCTGACATGCCATTAGCCTCGTGTCAACAAAAAGCCGCCGTCGCCGTACAAACCCATCTATTTTTACTAATATCGGAATAAGCGGTGTACAGGATGAGCCTGGCAGTAATTTCTAGGTGTTAGACATAACAGATGGGGATCGTTCCGGCGAGGGGACGGATCCTGCGCCACTTCAGCACCCAACACGCCACACTGTATTATCATATGCACGCGTTTGATTGACAAGAGACAATGAGGAGGCCAGGGTGAGAGATTGCTCCTGCTTTGCTTCTCCGCGGGTCCATGAACACGAGACGCATCGCCAAGGAGTGTTATTCCGATTCCTAATGCATCTTTATTACCACTAATCCCACCGCTCCCGGAGCAAGAGCGTAAACTTCATTTGTCTTTATCTGAATCGTGTTGGCGGGAAATTTAAAGGAAAAATTCCGTGGACGCACTTCCACGGTTGCGTCAGCCAGATTGGAGGAAAAATCTCCGCCTCTAAATACACAACAAAACGTCCCTCTGAGACGGCGGATTCCATAAACTTCACTTCTAATTAGCCGACTCTTACGTCCTCTGTGTCTGACGGAAAAGAGGAAAGCAGCTTGCTCGCGCTCTCAGAGAGGGGAATGTTTATGAGATTTATGGCTCGGTATGATGCATTGCTGCCGAGCTGATTCTTCAGGGACGTCCCCCTCCCTCCACCAAAACCTCCACCACCCCCTCCACCTCTTCCCCCCTCCCTCCATTTGTTTTTCACATTACTGAAGTTTCGCTTAATGCGCTCCGAGCGTCCCCTCGCCACGGAAAGGTAGGTCTGTTCTCAGGTTCAGGCTCCATTTAGCTTCGCCCGTCTCCTCCTGAGATCAACCTGACGTCCAGAGTCTCTCCTGAGGTGTTATTAATACAGAGAGGACAGAGGACGACGCAGAAGAAGAGCGTCCAACACATGACCAGCCACGCTCTGGGAATTTCATCCATTTGTTTAGACTGAAAATGAGAGCACGATGAGAATGCAGTAGACAGAAAAAGACAGAGAGAGAAAGAAGGAGCAAACAAATAAGACATAAATATATATACTCAATTAAATACTGCAAGAACCTATAAGAAACTATGAACCTTTTAACGTCTTTCACACACATGACCCTACTCAGACGGGGTTAGTTTCCCTCAGTGTGTCCATAATGACTTCTTTATGTCTCCTCTGCGATAAGAATCTCCCGGCCACACGGCAATTGTTTTCTCTAACTTGGTCACGTGATCATGTTAATTTTCTTGACACCTTTCCAAGCCGAGCGAAGACAGTTGTGGTTATTAGGAGAAATAATTCATCCAAGGAGCTCAGATTTTCCATGCAGTGCTAAGTAGCTAGCCTTGAGCCCAGAGTCCCCTGGGATATCCTCTTTGTCTCCCCCTGTGTAGGATAAGCAGTACAGAAAAGGGATGGATGGATGCTAAGTAGCTAACTATCGTAGCAGTGAACTAGCTAAGAACATAGCAGACTTACCTTGCTAGTTAGCAAACATGCCTATATGATATTGCTTTAACAAAGCTATGTAGCTCACCTAAAATCTACACCAAGTAACTAACTATCTATCGCTCGAAAGCTAGGTCACGTTCTTACTGAGGAGTTGCCTGTAATGGACATGTTTAGCTAGCTAACGTTGTTTAACTTTGTTTACGATGATGCAGGCTAGATTGCAGGCTAGACCACCGCTTAGCATCATTTAGCCTCTGATAGGACGCCATAGCATAAGTATCTTCTAGAGTTACACCAAGTGAAAATGTTAGTTTACCCAAGTAGCAATTAGTTAATGTTAATCTGATTCCTAGATAAGATTCTTGATAGATTCTTCAGTCAGGTTATAACCAAGTAGCGTCAGGTTGCTAGGCTATTTGGGTTCATTTACAATCAGGTTGCGTGCCCTTCTCTTTTCTCCTTGTTTATTAGCTTCCTGTGCTAGCTTCCCCGCTCTGCACATGACCTGTGTTTTATTTGGATTTTGTGTCTCATCTTCTGATTGGTTGAGATGTTGACTGAACTCACCTGTTCTTGAACACACCCATATGTGGTTCTTCCCCAAACTCTTACCACAAACTTAGAAGCACACAGTTGTATAGAACGTCTCTGTGTGCTGTAGCTTTACAGTTTCCCTTCACTGGAACTCAGAGGTCCAAACCTGCTCCAGCATGATGACGCCCCTGTGCACAGAGCGATCTCCATGAAGACATGGTGTGTGAAGGTTGGAGTGGAAGAACTCGGGTGTCCTGCACAGAGCCCTGACCTCAACCCCA
>CM074998.1:854871-873248 GCA_037576825.1 Pangasius krempfi | reverse complement strand
TGTAGCTGAATGAACACAAATCCCCACAGCCACGCTCCAACATCTAGTGGAAAGACTTCGCAAAAGAGTGGAGCTCATTATAACAGCACACACAGGGGGAATAAATCTGGAATGAGATGTTCAACAAGAAAGTACGAGTGTGATGGTCAAGTGCAAACGTTTGTGCACCCTTTACACCAACACGATATTTAATTTGCTGTAGTATAAAGATCAACTCTCATTAAAGCCACCAACAGGACTAGCCATATAGTTTATATTCACAGTGAAAAAAAATCAAAATGAAATCTCGCTTTCTGAATGTGGTATAAATACTCTCTATTATTTATAGCTCCAACCATCTGTACATAAGCAGTGTAATAGACACCCAGTTCCCTTTTTTTTCACCCAGAAGCCATGGAGGATAAACTTTTGCACTCAGCTGTATATTTATTTAGCAGACGTTTTTTAATCCGAATCCCCTTACAGGTGAGGAGAATCCGCTCGCTCCGGTTTCAGGGTTAGAGGTTTTCGCTCGAAGGCCCGACGTCGGCTCTCTGCCGGTCCTGGGATCTGAACTCATAACCTTTCTGTGGCCACTACATTAACCTTCAACTCACTCTAGAACCCTCGAGCTACTGTGGCACAGAAGCACCGTGTACACTCTGCTATCTCTTTAGCTTAAATGTTTTTGCAAAACTATTGAAAAACTAGCAGAATGTTTTTTAAATCGATTCTAAATGTTTTTCTAATATTTTTTAATCTAATTTATCTCATTTAATTTATCTTATTTGAAATTTCTTAAATTTCAGTACTTTTATGGCAATTATTAATTAATTTGTTTAATTATTAATTAATTTGTTTGTAGTCTAAATGTGTTTGTATTAGTTTTTTTCTCACTATATATATATATATATATATATATATATATATATATATATATATATATATTTCTTTAGAAAGCGATATATCTCAGAAAGCGAGATTTCATTTTATTATTTTTTTCACTGTGAATATAAAATATATGGCTAGTTTTGTTGGTGGCTTTAATGAAAGTTGATCTTTATACTACAGCAAATTAAATGTGGTTTAAAATAATTGCTAATAATAATAAAATTGTTGCGTTTCTTTCCATCAGTGCTGTCGGTTAAGTCGGATGTGTTCCTGACAGTTTACTCAGACAATGTTACTGACAATTTTGTCGATTTTAGATGATATCGCTTTGTGCGTCGAGAATCTCCAAAACTAATAACACGACCCAGGCTTACCTACGCACACGAAATTCAACTGTTACTCTGAAATCCTGATGAGCAAAATATAAACATCTTTCTCACATTCACAGCCCTCTTATTTATAGTTTCTGGATTCTGATTGGTTGGCAGGTGTTGCTACATTATCGTTTCTATAGTAACAGATCAATCACAGGGACTTGTACGGTAGATGCTCCGCACAAATGGATTAAAAACATGTAACTGTTGATATGATGAAGCTTTGGAAGGAGTCTCCAGTGTCACTGCTTTATAACAGTCAGACGTAAAGCTGTAACGATTAAAGATTTTCTTTTTAATAATAAATACAAACTGTAATTTGTATTCTGCAGTATAAGGGAAATAAAACACTTTGGGATGTACTGTTATAGGAGAATAATCACCTTCAGCGTTGTAACAGTAACTCGTCTTCATCACACCACTCCGTCACTCAGTATTTTACTGTACCAGCCTAACACCGAGTGTTTTAGTTAATACAAACCGACTCCACATCCGAATCCAGTCCGGATGTTCTGTCACACCCACACGCCTAGCTGCTGCACACCTGCTACCTGTTTAACCTCGTTTTTGTCCAATGTATTTAAAACACTTCACTCACACTAACCTTTATTTTCACCTGAGGAGTCACATGCATTGTTTTCTCCGTTTCTAAATTTAAGGCTATTCTTTAAAATCAAACCTCAAATTTCATTTCTTAAAGCATCAGCATCATTAGCTTGGCACTTATCGTTACACTATTAAGATATTCAAATAAAATATTCCCATTTCGCAAGCCAGCCTTCTGCCTCACGTTTGAATTAAATCTCTTATACAAACTCTGCACAGCTTTAATTTTCAAGTCGGAATAAATTGGCTATCAAAGCGGAAGGCAATATGCAATTCTCTTCCCTCCATGGACAAGGTCAATTAAAGGAGGACACGCATTAGCAATCAAACCCGACTCCAATGATTGACTACGGTGATTACAGGCATGAAGATGGAAGTTTTAAAGGTTATTAATAATGATTTATGGAATTACTTAAAGGTCTATGCCAAAGATACATTAAATAACTTTAGGAAATAAATCTGTAGAGCCCACAGGCGAGCCGAGAGCGATGGCTCGGCCAGAAGGAGTGATGGAGTGCTATTTAACCTGCAGTCATCAAAGATAATACTGTTTCAATGTAGTGCAATTGGACTAATGCAGGTATGATGGCTTTTAAAAATGTCCTGTGCTCTTTGTTTTACCGCTCGGACGCCGATGATACCAAAATTATGCATTCTGAGGCTTTCATTATGTTTGATGTTGTTTAGATGTAAACAAAAAAAAAATGACATTATGAACTGAACTGAAATCAAAAACAATTGTTGTGTCCATTAGCAGCCATTGTTTTTTACTTTGTTTGTTTGATTTTTATTGTATTTTTATTGGGCATGTAAGACTGGAATATGCAAATATTACACCTAAACATACATATTATTCATTTTTTTAAACAAAATAATGAAATGAATGCTAATGGAGCTAATGATGGCTAATTACTTTAGCAGTCTGCCTTTACCAGTTTTGCTTCATTAGAAATTCGTATATAAAATGTCTAAACATGTTTTGGGGAAGTGAAAGGAAACCGGCGAACCCTGACTCTCTGAAACGCCATGGCGGACGCTTCATATTAACAGATAATCATTGATAAGCTGAAGTTTTCTTAACGTTTATGGAAGGAGTCTCCAGTGTCGGTGCTCTGTAACAGTCAGAGGTAAATCTGTACGTTTTTGCGGTTTCTCAGTAACATGAGAAGCTGTGGATTTTTTTTGTCTTATTAACCTCAAGAGAGAGCGACAGAGAGGCCGGTGAGGGAAGGACTGTTTAAAGCTGCTATAACGTAAGTGAAACAGGAAGTAACTTGTTTCACATAACATTCCACTACGTTAAATGTAAACTATAAACAGTTAAAACGATGACATGTCATTCTGTGTAATCACTGGCAAATTGCTGTGGTGTAAGAGGAATAAAACAGGGGCGGTAAAAGCGACTCCACTTCAGCAGAGGCGATTTGTATGAAAAGGTAAAGACTGTTGAGGTCAAAGGGAAGGTTATTATCTGTGTACGGTAATGAAAAATGATGTGACCAGATCTTTAGCCTTCTGAGCAAAGTCCACATCATGGCTGTAAAACTAGGTGAAGAATATTTTCTCACTTTTTTCCTTAAGTAGTCTGGACACCTATTTTCCCTCAGTGCGTGAGATCAGTAAGATCGGAGTGTAACCCACATCTCCCCGCAGCAGAAGGCTAATTATACACCGTGGTTTCTGTTCCGATTCTCCGCAGCTGAAGATTGGCCACAGGCTACAGAGACTTTCTTCCATTGTGTTCTGGAGTGGCCCGTGTTCTCATGCATGCCTTTATTACCCCACGGGGGGGGGCAGGAGAGGCAGATCAGCCCCCTCGCTCCTGCCCTACTCCTGTCTCCTAGCGCTCAGATCCAGTAATGATACATTTCGCCTCTGGCAGATCCTCAGCGAGGGTCGGGAGTTTGAGCAGCATGGGAGATGCTCCCTGACCTCCATCAAAGAATCCCTCCACTTCCTGTCTGTTTTTTACGGCAATATAATACCTGCCTTCGTGTCTCCTGGTCCCGCTCTAATTCGGGTTATGTATTAAGCGTCGTGGCCGATCCTCCTCATCCTGCCCTCAGGTCTCCGCAGTCCTCTGAGTGATTTGAATTTAGAAAGTGACAAATTCCTCTGGACAGTCAGCAGTCGGCACTTTGTTCACGTCCATGCTCTCCTGGCCTTTATTTTTTTTTTCCTTTTTCCTCATTCCCTTCACGCTGAATGACAGAGAAGGTGACTTGTTTTTGTGGATGTAGAGCAAAAATCTGGATGCCCTTCACAAGAGCCTCTTTTGTCTCTGGAGCACAAAACGGGTCAAACTACGTTAGAGCTATGATTCGACAATCTGTCCGTGTGTATTCTGTAAATTTGTTCCAGAAAGGGAGGCATCGATCCGAAGGCAAGATTCGGCATTGTGTGCGTTCTCTGTTTCACGCCAAACAGGACGTGACAGGCAAATTCCCACCGGCCGGAAATGGTGATTAAACCCATGAGTGCCACGTGTAGACCTTTCAACAGCTCTACGCCGTCTTTCCACATCAGAGCTCTGACATTACGTCACCATTTCTCAAACACACTCTCAGGAGTTTTACTGACGTAAATATTACTAAATAACACTAACGCTAAAAGAGATTATTATTATTATTATTATTATTATTATTATTATTATTATTACAGCCTTTAAGAACGCCTTTGACACAAGCAGAAGGCACTGAAATCATTCTCATGGCTGGATCGGGAAGCTGTCGTAAGGTTGCGATGGACTTTAACAGGAAACATGGCGAGCTCATCACACACCATGCTGTCGCCAAACTTATTAACAGATTCAAAAAGACTGGAAGTGTTGAGGACCAACCGAGAAGATCCAGGAACATCCTCTGATGAAGACACAACCGACGTGCTGCTGGCAAACACGCTCCCCTGTGTATGGAGACTTTTGGGACATTATTATTTGGGACGTGTTCGGGACATCCTGTATTATAAAATAATAAAATAACATCATAATAAAGTCAATCCCAGCAAAACAGTTCAGTAAACATTTCCAATATAAATTTCTTTCCCAAATCACATTCAAATCTTTTCTGTTTGTTACTGGTATCTGCCCGATACTGATACCGGGTATCGGATCAGTGCCACCTCTAATAGCAGCAAGTAAAACTCTGTGGAACAATTATATATCAGTGTGTAATAATTTGTATTGGATTAAGGTGTCATTGAAAAAAAAATCTCTCTCTAACCCCACCCTTACCTTTTATCTTTTTACCTCTTTCCCCTGCACTCCATATATCATAAGGCTTTAGCAAGACAGGGACACTTTCGTGAACATACAAGCTCACACACACACACACACACACTGTGTGGATTTGTATTTGAGTTCTCCAGGACAGCAGGTGACATCATGAAGATTTCTGAACATGACAACAGGAAGGAGCTTGTTGATCCTCCAAGTCATCCATCCTGGAATGAATCAGCTTGGCCACACCTTGTTTCTAACGACCAATCACAGGCTTGGCTGCATGTTGTGTTCGGCGTACAGTTCGTCTCCACACACTGTCTCAGTGCACATGATCTTCACCTCAAAGTCAGAACTAACTGAACAAGGCAGCTCCGCGTCGTGATTAGTAATGCTGGCCTTGCTGGAATCGGAGCGCTTTATGATGTTTGTCATGCTTTTAGTCTTTATTTACATGACTTGTTCGGTGTCAGTGCTAATTAACGCACTAATGCGCATCTCCATCAGCTATGGTGAACTGATTTGGCTCATGAACACAGCAGACAGACCAAACAGTGAGCAAAGGACAAAAAATGTCCTGCTCAGTCTGTTGTGTTTACTGGATGTTCTGAAATTCAGGTTTTGGAGATGTTGCTGCAGTATTCTTCCTTATAGGAACATTAATGCACACATTGTACTACACAACATCATAACGCTGTGGTGGTGCTGCTAGAGGAAAATAATCAACCTCAGAGGTTGTAGTAACAGTAACTGTGCTTTATCACACCACTGCATCACTCAGTATTTTCCTGTAACGGTACATCTCTACGTGCTTTGATCCTCTTATACCACAGCCATTTGTATTTACCAACAAATATCATTTTTTTATTAAATAAAAAAGCAACATGGCTGCCAAGTGGTGATCAGGAGTCACAAGTTCGAATCACGACGATGCCACAGCCGGGAGCCAAAGCAGCAAAATTGGCTGTTCTCTCGGGTGGGAGGGGCATATTCTCTCTCCCTTGTCAATCACAGCTACACTACCCAATCATGGGCGTCTTTGAGCTTGTGCTTATGCGGAAGAGGTCGATAACGCTTTCCTCCGAGTGTGTTACACCGCTCTGTGACGCAGTACGAGCAGCAGGTTGAAAAATGGCCGGGTGCTAGGTGCCGTATGATATTAATACATCATATCATATCATATAATATTAATTATATTTTTTATCTGATTATAGTTACATGTTGAATGAAATAAGTTTGTTCCTGTCGTCACTTATATTATGGCCTTTATATACACAGTCGTTCCTTCACAGGCCTCTCTTTTTTTTCTCTCTCTCTTGAAGTTATAGAAAATGATCAAGAATCAAGAATCAGAATCAAGTGTTCAACAGTGCTGTGGTAAACAGGAAACATTCATTTACTAAAGAATCAGGATATGACACAAAGCAAAATCCTCCAACACACATTTCTAAAGACCCGTATTCTCAGAATCCTCACACTCTCTCGACATAAAATAGGTTTTTGAGAAGCCTGAGCTCATGAATATTCATGCCACAGGAGCACAGGGATGCAGGCAGACCTCCGTTAGCAGGCGTTAATCCACAGAAAGGTGAGTACCTTTTCACAAAGGGCTGAAACCGCCGCTCTGTGTCTCCTCTGAGGGTCGGGAAATGTTCCGAATAGATGAGGAATTAGCAGAAATTAAATAGCAGACTGGCTTTGAGATGCCAAAGGGCCGATTTCACCACGGCAGGAGTGTGAAGGTTGAACAAACATGACTTCTCACATTAATGAAAGGTCTCAGTGCCCGAAGCGATTAAAGTCGGCTTTTCTGCCACCAGCAGCACGTTCACCCAGCATACATTCAGGGGGATAAGTGTGTGTGTGTGTGTGTGTGTGTGTGTGTGTGTGTGTGTGTGTGTGAGAAAAAGAGACAGAGAAAGACCCAGATTCATGTGTGTGTGGAAACAGACATGGCTATGTGACAACAGCACATAAATCTGGAGTCGTGTTAGCCGCTCAGTGGAGTGTGCTGGAGTGTGTTAAAGCCTCTCCTCTCACTCGCAGGCCAAACCAAGCAGGACAGATTACAAAAAAAGAGAGAAAGAAAGAAAAAAAGTGACTTTCCATTCTTTTTCTTTTGCTTATTCCTCATCCTGTGCAGCACATTAGCATGTGAAACATCCGGGTTACAGTCAGATATCATGAAAAAAAAGCACAGCAATTAAAAATAAATAAAAATAATGGTTACTGTAAATCTATTAAATATCTATAATTCCAGTCATGTTTGAATTCAGTTTTATCCCACAGCAGTGTTGGGTTCTGGATCCTGATTGGTCAGAAGGTGTTGATTAGTTTTCTATAACAGCAGCTCTGACAGTAGCGCAGCTGCAAATCACAGGTTTATATGAATGCGCTCGTTCTGATACGTTATTATTTCTATCCGCCTTGTTTTGAAATGCGAATGTCAGTAATTTAGCTCATATTATTCTCTTTTTGTGAGAGACTTCATAAGTAACAAAAGTACTGTGAGTTATTGCTGCTCATTGTTATGATGATGCTGCTATTCTTTCTTTCCCTTTTTTTTGACCTGTGTGGGGAAGACATGAACAGCTCACTCCTGTCTGCAGTCACTCAGTTTCCTTAACAAAAGCTGTTCATTAGCTGCAGCACTTTATAGATTTAGGTATAGATTTTTTTGCGTTTTGTTAGCTGCTAGCTCTGAACGTAGCTCTTTGAGTCTGCAAGCTACTGTTACGATCGTAGCTCATGTTAGTCTCACGGCTCTATCGCAGAGCAAACGACTCCTGAAGTAACTTAATCCTGGTCTGCATCAGCTGCTGTTTGGGGAAACTGGACCCCGCTGAGCTCTTGAACAAATAGCTAATCTCAGTAACATTTAACTTTGTTCACACGCAGTTGAACTTTTTTTCCATTTAGGTGTAGATGTTCTCCTGTCAAGACGACGCCTCAGAGTTTTCAAACACTTCCCCTCCGTAGAGCTTCTGTTCAAAGTGAAAAACGAATAACTGTACCGTCGATTTGGTGGCTTCTCCAGATTCAGAGCTTCTTCATGTTTAGTAACATGGATAGAAATAAATGGATAACATAAACATAAATGGATAGAAAGTATGATGCATTCTTTTAATAAATTGGCGAACTGCTGTTGTATAAGAGGAATAAAACACTCTGTGGACATGCTGTTATAGGAAAATGATCAACTTCGGAATAATAAGAGTCACTCCGCTTTGTGTCAGGATGCATCACACCACCCCGGAATTGATTATTTTCCTATAATGGCATGTCTGCGAGGTGGTTTATTCCTTACGAAATCAATACCTAGAAATTGCGTTGTTTCTTTAAAAAAAAAAAGAGACAGAGAATTGGATCACAGTCGAAGAATAAATGAAACTTTTCTTCTTTTCCTCCTTTCACACATCATCACTTCTTCCCGAGCTGAAGGTCAGGACATGTCCGTTGTGTATCTCGACACCAGTCCACCCACGGGACCTCTCTCTCTCTCTCTCTCTCTCTCTCTCTCTCTCTCTCTCGGAGCGCACTGAAGGGATGACGGACGTCTGCAGTATCTGAGGAGTGGAGAAGTGAGAGAGTAAGTAGGGATGTTGCTGATACGCCGGTGAACACGTGAATCAGGAGCCTCGTCAGTGTTTAATAGTGCAGAGTGACTGATTCCATTTAGATAAGCTGTGGTCAGTGTGATGGAAGTTCAGCTCTGCTCTCAGTTTCCCTTCAGAGGAAAACAAACAGATGCCAGCGTCAAAAAAACTCTTTAAAAAAACCACTCCACTACTCAGTGACTGGTTTCATCGTTCCGTCACATACATACGGACGATTTTATTTCAAATAGTTGACAAGATATATTTCATTTGTAGTCGGCACATGTACAATACCGACACACACAACTCATGTCTGCCGTGTGAACAACTAACATCTGAATCTGACTCTATAGGCAGATTTTCATTCAAGAGATTTTTATACAAAAACTGAAAGAAGAATTATTTATAATGTTTTACAAATTTCAGCCACTTTCTTTCTCTTCACTGCTGCAAATCAGTGTGTTTTATGTGGATTTAAGTTCTTTATGGAATTGTGTCAAATGTCTGTTTGAAGCAGCAGGAGGTTTGTTTGTTTGCTGAAAATGTTAATTGGTGATGGAACAGTCGGATCTTTTTTCACTGGAAAAGATCAATAAGAGTGAATGATATTATTTATTGATATTTGAATGCATTTCTATGCTAGTTGACACTGGCACTGCCAGTTGGATTAAAAAAAAATGACTTCAATGACACTTTTATTTGATTTATTTTCCACAGAATTAAACTGAACACTGCAGAAGAGAGGAATAGTTTAAAAAAGTGTTAAAAGTGATTTACCAAATTTTAACTCTATCAGCTGCGACCAAAGAGTTTGTCGTTGTTTTAAACAAAAAGAACACACATGGGCACGGTGGCTTAGGCTGCGTTTACACGACAACGATGTAGTCAAAAACGGAAAAGTTTTTCTCTTGCATTTTCAAAAAGTTTCACGTATACACGACAACGTTTTCAAAACGAGTCACGTTTACACATATCCGCGATAACGGGCAAAAACGCTGTATTACGTACGCGCTCGCCTTTACAGTAGACACGTACTGCGCATGTCTACATACCTGACACGCACTACGCACGCGCACGACGTCACCGTTTTCAAAGATTCCCGTATTGGGTGTTTACATGGAGACGAGAACATAACGGCGGCGTTTTCAAAAACTTGCACTTTGAAACCCGGTTTCAAAAATATGCGTTTTCAGTCCCCAAAACGCCGCTGTCGTCTAAACGAAGAGGCAAAACGCATAAAAAAGTTTCTTGTTTTTGGCTGAAAACGTGTAAACAGCCCCTTATTCGTTAACACGTTTGCCTCGCAGCTCTGGGGTTGGGGGTTTGAATCCCGCCTCTGCCCTGTGTGTGTGTGTGTGTGTGTGTGTGTGTGTGTGTGTGTGTGTGTGTGTGTGTTTGCATGTTCTCCCCATGCTTTTGGGGTTTTCTCCAGGTACTCTGGTTTCCTCCCCCAGTCCAAAGACATGCGCTGTAGGCTGATTGACATCTCTAAATTGTCCATTGGTGTGTGTGTGTGTGTGTGTGTGTGTGTGTGTGTGTGTGTGTGTGTGAGTTCCCTGCGATAGGCTCCACAGAGCTGTACAGAGGGTGGATGGATGATATCGCTATCATATGATCGCAACCAGTGCGAGTGTTCGTTTTGATCTGTGAATAATGTTTTATTCTGAACAGATCTTGGGGAATTTTCAGCATGAGTTAGGATTGTATAAATCTCGTACCGAGGTCCCGGCTTTATCTTTTTAATAACTGAGCAAATTAAATTATTTCTTGCCATTGCATTTTTTTTTTTATTTTATAAACAGAATACAGCTGCTGTAAATGAGACATTCCTTGGTGAATTACAAAGCAGCGAACATCAGCGTGAATATTCATCACATCCATTTTGGCCCAAACCTTTAATAAGCTCACGTCTCACAGGAACAAACTCCTCGCGTTCCTCCGCTGCTCAACAGATGGCATTCCAGCAGCGCTCCAGAAGCCATGACTGAGATCCTGGACTTTCCTTCGCCAAGGTGTGTCAGTGTCGCGCCGGATTTCACACTCCAGGAAACCTGATGCCCAGAGAGGAGACGCACTGCTTTCTGAAGTGCCAGGACCTTTCAGTTTTAGTTAATTAATTGTAATGAGTCTGGTGCTGGTGCTGCGTGAGAACGTCTCCACGCCCGTCTCCAGAGACGCCAGCAGTCACGTTCATCCACATCTGCTCTGATTAATGGACGGACATTTAATTTGCACCTGTAAATGGAAAAAAACTAAGAGAAAAATGCAACAATAAAGATCAAAAATTCACAAACTAACAAACAAATGTTGTTTTTTGTTTTGTTTTTCTTTTATGAAAAACAAATACAATATTCATCTTTAGTCCATACTAGTTTCATTACATTTCATTAACTGGTTTAAAAAAAAAAAATCAGACAAATACATTTTTCTAGCAGTTTACTCCTTTTTACACTATTAATTCAATAATATTCCGTGAGGTACATAAATATTTGGACACTGACAAAGTTATTGTTATTTTCTCTGTCTACCGCAGCAAACCGGAGCTGAAATTAAATAATGAACATGAGCTCAAAGTGCAGACTTTCAGCTTTAATCTGAAGAATTTACATCCAAATCAAGTGAACGATGTAGGAACTACAGCACTTTTTATATGTGGCCCCTCCCCTTTTTTAAGGGACCAAAAGTAATTGGACAAACTAAAGTAATCTGTAAAAAAAAAAAAAGTTAAATTGTAATGATTAATACTTGGTTGCGACTCGTCTGCAGTCACTGACGTTCACCTGAAGTCTGAATCTCATAAACGTTTCCAGACGCTGGGTTTCTTCCCTGGTGATGTTCTGCCAGGTCGTTACTGCAGCTGAGTTCACTTCCTGCTTGTACTCGGGGGCGTTTTGTCTTCAGTTTTTCCTTCATCGAAGTGAAAAAGCAGCTCAGTTGGATTCAGCTCAGGTGATTGACTCGGCCATTGCAGAACATTCCACTTTTTTGGGCTGCTTTTTAAATACGCTTCAGGTCATCGTCCATCTGCAGTGTGAAGCTTCATGCAACGAGTGTTGAAGCATGTGTCTGAATGTGAGCAGATAATATCACACTGTACACTTCAGAACTCATCCTGCTGCTTGTTTTATCATCAACAAGAACAAGAGAACCAGTTCCTCTGACAGCCATGAGATGATGTGGTACGCTTCAGATCATCAGCAGCTCCTTCCCTTGTCCATACTCTTCCCATCATTCTGCTACAAGTTGATCTTTGCCTTATCTGTCCAGAAGATGTTGTTCCAGAACTGTACAGATGTTTTCAGATGTTTTTGCCAAACTCTAATCTGGTCTTTATGATTTTTAGGCTTGCCAATGGATAACATCTTGTGGTAAACCCTCTGTATTTAGCCTGGTCAAGTCTTCTCTTGATTGTTGACACGGATGCGTCTACGTCCTGGAGCTAGCTATAAAGGTGTTCTTGTAAAAGGGTTTTCTTCACACTAGTCTTCTGCCATCCACCACAGTTGTTTTCTGTTGTCTTCCGGGTCTTTTGGTGTTCCTGAGCTCACTGGTGCCTTCTTTCTTTTTTAAAAATAGACCAAATAGTTGATTTGGCCACAGCTAATGTTTTTTCTATCTCTCTGATGGGTTTCTTTGGATTTTTCAGTCTAATGACGGTTTGCTCCTCTGGCAGTGACAGCTCTTTGGACTTCATGTTGAGAGTTAAGAGCAAGAGATTCCAAATAGAAGTGCCACACTAATCAACTCGATACCTGTAATCTGCTTACCTGTAAGTGAAATAATGAGGGAATAACCCACACCTGGCCATGGAGCAGCAGAGCAGCCAATTGTCCAATTACATTTGGTCCCTTAAAAAGGGCGGAGCTACATATTAAAGGTGGTGTAATTCCTGGACCTGTCACCTGATTTGGATGTAAATCCTTCATTTTAAAGCAGAACTTATGCACTTTGAGCTCATATTCATTATTTAATTTCCTCAGTATACATTCATTGGTGGTTTTTAAAGGTACAATAGTGCTTTTTTAATTTTTAAAAAAATCTCTTATTAATAAAATAATTTACTGTCAATCTTTTTACAGACACACCCCCAATGCTGCTTTGCTCCGCCCCCATCTCAGTGTGTTCAGAAAGGAAAACATGGTGGAATCCAGTAAGAACCCAATGCAGCCGGATCATTTTACTGTGAGCAAAGAAACCCAAAAACACTTAGACAAACACTAGTTGTGCTTTTCAGAGATGGAGATACGTATCACTGGCGAAGGGGAAGAAGTTAGAAGTGTTCTTTCTGGACATCTCTATCAAGTGCTGAAATGTTTAAATATCTGGCTTCATATAAGGAATCAATTAAATGCATTATTATCCAGACACATGGTTTAATAGACGTATGTACGGAAAGCTAATCCCATGCACCGGTACTTAAACCTACTGACTGAAAAAGACTGAATATTAGTTTGAACATCAGTTAAACTTTAAATCAGTGAACGAACCTGAGCAGATCTTTTATCTGAACAGAACGACGTGACTCGAGTCACACACTCCTCTTTCTAATGCACTTTAATCTCTCAGTTTTCACTCAGATGTAGAATTTCTTTATCTTCCATCGTCGTTCTGTGGAACATGTGGTGTAAGTGGGTCAGTGGTCCGGTGTGTGATGTAAAGAGGGGACTTTGTTTACCTCCGGCGTTTCAGCACAGACCTGGCAGGCTTAAGAAGTAGGACAAGTGAGGAAAAAAAAAACAGCGTAAAAGAAGACAAAGAGAAAAAAAAATCCGCTTCAGAAATAATGCCATGTTTTTATAATCAAAAATACCAAAGAAAGGAGGTTTTATAAACTCCAGCCCTGCTTTATGATCCTTATAATGCAGTGCAGTAAGGACATTTCATATTTTTTGGATGCTACTATATTATATTTAGCGTGTATTTGGAAAGGATTGGTAATAAACCATTTATAAACAAGTAATGCATAGTTTATTAATTAAATCTTAATGATTAATTAATGAAGGATTATGTAACTTTAAAATACATGTTGCATAATGTACTAAAGTTTAGGAATAATACATTATACACTGAAAACTTTAAAATAAACAGTTTAATTTGATTATTTCTTAATAGTACGACTGATAAAAGAGAGAAATCACTGCAAAGTAATTTTACTTTATCACCTCAAAGATTCATTTACCGATTCTTTTTAATATCAATATATTAACAAAGGTTTAGAAGCAGACTTTAATTAATGAATTAAACTTATTACATAATTTATAAATAGTTTATAATCAGGTTATATACATACGGTATAGTTCAATAATTCAATAATAATTTAAAAAAGTGAAATAAAAATTAAATGAAATTGTAATTTTAAGGAATATAAATAAAATAAAGTAAAAAAAATAAAAATAAATGTTATCAATAATTAATAAATCATTTATTACTGAACCTAAAATGATTAAATTTTAATCAGAATGTTTAAAAATTTTTAATAAAAACATTTTTGATCATTTTTGAAAGCTTAAATCTTCTGTGTGGAAGATGGAGGTGGAAACACTGGGTTTTAACATAAAGAAGAATGTAGAATATAATGTATATATAATGAATCTATAAATATATGTGATGTCATCAAAGGACACAAAGTTACATGAGTTACACTAAACTAAAATTTATAACCAAGACCTTCTAATGTGTCAGGATTTTCTGAATGTAATGCCCAGAGTTATATTTATTTAAATTTATTTAGCTCAGTGTCTCAGCAGAGTTCCTTAAAGAGTCAGAAGTGGACTGCAGGATTTGTCCAGTGTCTCTTCTCTGCCGACTCGTCCCTCATTAACCGGATCTGCGCAAAGAATCAAAACCTGCAGCGTCCAGATTTTCATTTCCTGCAGGGATTTTCTGCCACGAGCCGTCCATCAAACTGCCGTCTCCTGCCTGTCAGACTCCGCCGCACATCTCCTGACGCCTGAATCCCAGAGAGGAAATAAAAAAAAAAAAAGAAAAACGTATTTTTTGTCAGAATCCACAGAAATGAAAGTAAGACCCAAAAAAAAGTGCAATAACTGTCTGCGCGCC
Source organism: Pangasius krempfi (assembly GCA_037576825.1). Lineage (NCBI taxonomy): Eukaryota > Metazoa > Chordata > Actinopteri > Siluriformes > Pangasiidae > Pangasius > Pangasius krempfi. The sequence goes on along the minus strand of CM074998.1, from coordinate 858,525 downwards.
CCAGAGATCAGCGAACACACTCATTTAGCGAGCAATCATGATGAGGCTTTAGTGAAGGAACAATTTCCTCCTCCTTCAGCTTTAAACACAGAGATGAAAAACGCCTCGGGCTTTTCCTTCCTAATCTCATTCTGCGCTTCTGAAATTACACGTAGTTAGCACACGTGCCGTGTTTGTGTACTCCAGGCGTGTTTAGGGGAGACGTTCCCACCAAAATACCTTTTTCCTTCTTCATATTGTTTTGTTTTTTTTCCCCCTGCCTTTATTAATCATGTTTATTAAAATGCATCAACACTGCCATCTGCAGGAGGTGAGACCTTATCGCAGAGGGGGTTTATTATTTCTCCGGAGAGCAAAAACACTGAAGATGAAGATCAAGTTCAAGATCAAGAAGCTCTCCTTCTGCACACGGAAGAGGAAAATAAATCACCGACGGATGGTTTAGGGGACACGCTGTCACTTCGGTACGCCATAAAGGGGACGCGCTCTCGGTGTTAATGAGCTCGGACTCCAATAAATTCTTCCTTAATAGAATTTCATCTGCATGCTAGAGCTAGAAAAATAACACCAAGCAAAATTTACATCACATTCATATCACATGATACTCTTATAATAATTGAGTTTGCTGATAATGAAATAAAAAGCATAAATAAAACCCTACAGTTTGCCAGATCATCGTTATTACCGGTCGCGTTTAATAAGGCAGGATAATGCGATGATATAAAATCGATATTGTGATAAATTAAGTCTCAGTGCACTTTTCCCATATATTGTGGGTTTCGCAATATCTTTATCGCTATCGTTATCGCTATCTATACGTTTGCTCTGTATTTATTTATTTTATGACAATGACAAACTGATTGGACGCGGCTAACCTGATGCTAAAACGTTTGTACTGAAGGTTAAAGTGTGGAAATAATTTCATTTTGTAGACATTAAATAAAAAGTACATCGCGCACCCTTATTGTCTAGTGTTATATTGCAATTACTAAATAACTGTTATTATACTGACCATAGTACAGACACTGACACTGGAGACTCCTTCCATAAATGTTGCATAAACGTCTCCTTACAAAAAAACTACGCCATACCAAAGATTACACGTATTTTTTTTGTTTATGTGGAGCGTCCGTTGTACACGTCCGTGTGAATGATCTGTCACTATAGAAACGATAAAGTATTAGAACAAGTGCATTAATATAAACCTGTGAAAATGAATCAACACCTTCTGACCAATCAGAGCGTAGTATTCTCCAGTGCTGTGTAACCTCATTTTATGCTGAAACGCTCCTTTAAAGTTTAGTTTTATTTTAAAGTTTGACTTTATTGTTTCCTGTTGCAGATCGCAGAACACAGCTCGCTCAGCATTAATCTCAGACTTTCTGGAAACGTCCAGACGCAGGAAAGTGAGCGCTAACTGATTGGCTAAAGAGGCCCATAACCGATACAGGTAATAATTAATCTCATTTCAGGCGGGAGCTTTATAATTAAACATGCACGTATTGCAATTAATTTGCGCGGCCCTGGTGTGCAGGACACGGCCCCTGCGGCGCATCGTAAATCACACTCTCACCGCTCCAATTTGTACCATCTTCATTTAAAAAAAAACGCAAAATATTACGGACGAGTTTGTTGAAACCTTTGTAAATGTCAGCAAAGCCATTAGCCGCTGTTTGTTTTCTCAATCTTGCCACCATATTAGCATTTGATAAAACGGGCGTGAGATTTGATTAACCGCGGCTCTAATGGGAAGTGTCACGGCGTAATGAATCATCGCACGCTGAGCCGGGGTTTTTAGATCCACGCGTTCTCATTTATTTCACTTTTTAATGAACCAGATGAGGTTTGCGTGATGCCTCATAATTGGGACCTGTCGAATGTCTTCAGACTTCGTAAAGAGAAGCATTAACACGCACACGTCAAAAGAAATGACGGGTTTCACCCTGTAACGCTGCGTATCCTGATCCAACAATGAAGAACAACTTGGTGAATAAAACGGGGACCTACACAGGGGCTTTATAACACGCTCGTAAGCATTGTCAGTTGTCAGGAAGGGCTTATGTAGGTTTTATGTAGCCTTATGAATACCAGCCTTTCTGAGAACAAAGTCCAGCTACCCTAACTCTATGAACTGTCATAATGTTCAATGTAAGTTAGCCTAGAAGGTGTCATAACAACTGATGCATGTTGTAGTAATGCTTTATAAATGTTACGTATATGTAGTTTTATGTCAGCTGTCATAAACACTACTTTCATCAGTTTTGCTAACAAGTTGACATAAATGTTATGTCAGCTTGAATAGATGCAGTATGACAACTTGTTACCAAAGCTGCTGAAAGCAGTGTTTATGGCAGCTGATCCGTAATCCTTTAAACTGTTTTATGTAGGTTCATGTCAGTTGTCAGAAGAGGCTTATGCACGGTTTATGAAGCTTTATGAACATCATTCATTTTGACATTCAAGTCACGCTACTCTAACCTTATGAACTGTCATAACATTCAAACATTCTATTGCCGCAGACATCGAAGTTACAAAACTACAACAAAACTGATGAAAACAGTGTTTGACAGTTGGAGCATGTTGGAATAATCCTTCATAAAGCTTTATGTCGTTTTATGTAGCCTTATAAACACCAGGGTTAAAGAGAGTGATTTAAAGTTTTCACACTATGCTAGTTGTTTTTGGTTTTTTTTTTTGGTGACTTTGAGACTTTGTTGTGATGTTTATAAAGATGATACACACCTCTAGCGTTAAAATCAAGTTATTAATTACGTGGAATTCTGCTTCTCAGACCGAACTGAACATGCCAACGATCAGATTATGACCTGATTAAATGGTTGCACACTTTACCACAGATCGAGTGTTGGTCCAGATGATTGTGTCGTGTAGCTGGGATGATCTTGTGGCGTTTCCGATGACATCAGGTGAATCCAGCAGACGGGCTGAGCGCAGGAACTGCGGCAGACTCTGTAACAGTACGCCGGAGTGATCAGACGCAGAGAGATAAAATTGGCAATTTTGCAGCAGGGTGCTTCCTCCAAATCAAGACAAGATGGATGATCACGGCAGAAAGTGGCATCTGAGCCTGGCGCTGTTTAAAGAACCGAACTTTTCTATCAACTATTAATGAGATCAGCTCATTAAGCGACTCATACGATACGATCTCATGCTAAAAGTTTTAATTGAAGTTAGAATGTTAGGACCGACTTTATTTAAGTCTATAATTGTGACTTTATTATGAATTATAAACGAGGCATCCACTGGATCACATTTTGGATTTATGCCTAAAGAAGAGATAAAGACTATGATGTCAAAGAGTACTTTATTTTATGAACTTATTTAAGCAGTTTAGTCAAACCATCCCTTTAAATAAAAAAGACATTCTGTAGACGTAATGCAATAAAGGTGGAATGAAGGACAAAAGATACATAACACCTACATAAATCCTTCATAATAACTGACATAAACTTACATAAACATTAATTATGGTTTATTCCATCGGTTGTCTCAAAGCAGATTTTATTGTTGTCACTGTCAAATTGATGTAACACCTGAATCAATGACATGAGGTTATAAATTTAGACTGAATTAAGGTTATGACTTTAGACTGACTTAAGGTTATAAATTTAGACTGAATTAAGGTTATGACTTTAG
>CM074998.1:836583-854771 GCA_037576825.1 Pangasius krempfi | reverse complement strand
AATTTAGACTGAATTAAGGTTATGACTTTAGACTGAATTAAGGTTATGGCTTTAGACTGAATTAAGGTTATGACTTTGGACTGAATTAAGGTTATGACTTTGGACTGAATTAAGGTTATGACTTTGGACTGAATTAAGGTTATGACTTTAGACTGACGTATTGTGATTTATTTTAAATTATTATTATTAGGTGTCACACTGAAAATAAGCTGAACTGAGGCTTCACTGCTAGACAATAATCAGCCTGAGCTGGTCAGCTGAAAGGCCTTTGGGGCCTGATGGAGTTCGGTTCCTCCTCACACGTCTTCTCACAGAGACTCATGAGCTGAAATGATTGCGTGAATGCGGGTAATTACCGGGCGACAGCGTGAACCCATTAAAATATATCTGCACAGATAATGGCAGCCATTAACTCTACTTCTGGACATCTCTGTCCTCTATATGGGGGAAAGTTTCACACAGTTAGGTATCGTAATTTACTCCGAGAAGAGAAAAAGAATGAAGTCTCTACTTTGAGGTTTCACTGTGAACTCTGTTCCATCAAGCAGCGGCCGAGATTTCATTCTCCGGAAGCGATGTGTCAGTCGGGGGGTCTGGAAATCTTTTGTTTTATTACCGATAAATATTTCTGAGCCTTTACCTTTTTTCACTGATCAGCTGAATCACACAGGTTTAATACAAACATCCTTAACAAAAATAATTAATAAAACTATATAAGGTTTCTATAAAGACCTACAAATAACCTATAAAATAAATAAATAACCTATAAACACCTTTAAATAGCCTCTAAATCCTTCTAAAACACCTCTCTCTCTTTCTCTCTCTCTATCTATCTATCTATCTATTAAAAACATATAAAAGATGTAAAACATATGTAACATAAATTCCAATAAATAACTTATAAAATCATAAAAAATAACCTACAAATATATAAAAACCTATAAATAGCTATGAATAACTTATAAAGTCTCATAACCTATAAAAACGTATACAATTCTATATAGACATAAATAACCTGTAAATACACAGAAAATAACCTATAAAATGTACAAGTAACACAATAAACACCTATAAATGACTTATAAAGTCTTATAACCCATAAAGACCTGCAAATAAAATACAGAAAGGTTCTTAGAAATGACCTGTAAATAATCAACCACTTTCCTCTTGCCGAGCAATAACATCTATCTATCTATCTATCTATCTATCTATCTATCTGTCTGTCTGTCTGTCTGTCTGTCTATCTATCTGTCTGTCTGTCTGTCTGTCTATCTGTCTGTCTGTCTGTCTGTCTGTCTGTCTATCTATCTATCTATCTATCTATCTGTCTGTCTGTCTGTCTATCTATTTATCTGTCTGTCTGTCTATCTATCTATCTGTCTGTCTGTCTGTCTGTCTATCTATCTATCCATCTGTCTGTCTGTCTATCTATATTTCTATCTATCTATCTGTCTGTCTATCTGTCTGTCTGTCTATCTATCTATCTGTCTGTCTGTCTATCTATTTATCTGTCTATCTGTCTGTCTGTCTATCTATCTATCTGTCTGTCTGTCTGTCTATCTATATTTCTATCTATCCATCTGTCTGTCTATCTGTCTGTCTGTCTGTCTGTCTATATATCTATGTATCTATCTATCTTTCTGTCTGTCTGTCTGTCTATCTATCTATGTATCTATCTATCTGTCTGTCTGTCTGTCTGTCTATCTATCTATCTAAAATAATATAATATAATATAATTCCAATAAATGGAATTCCAGTAATTGAAATAATGTGTTAGAAAATGAAAGAATGTGTGTAATACTGAAACACATCTGTATGGAGCGGGTCTGTGGAATTAGTCTGGAATTAAAGGTTCCTTTGCCGCAGGAACGCTGAGTCGCTCTGTTCTGCGAGCCGAGCCGAGCCGAGGCGGACCTCCGACCCGGCGTGAGAAGATCTGCGATGAGGACGGAGATGTTGTAGTTTTCCAGGAGAGCTGCTGTTGTTGATAGTAGCAGGATTTATACTTTGACATAAAGCAGCGTAATTGGATGGTGAGAGAGGTAGAGTTCGTACGTAGCGAATGACAGACGCGGCGAGAGTGTCGGCTATATGAGAACCACACAGCTAATAAATCTGAGGGCTCTGGTGAACACTGCTACAGCGTATGAATTCATTTCGGCGTTTCCCACGAGGCCGCGAGAGCCGTTATTGTTTTGGGATCCGTTTCTGTGGTGCAGAAGCAGGAAATACACGTCAGACGATACATTACATGTTCGACTGGTTTATACTGCAGGATCTAATGAAAACTTTCTTTCTTCCTCTTCATAAAACACTCTCTGTTCTGTCCGAGCGCTGCTGGAGACTGGAGCTAAAGATTTACAGTCACAGCAGATTCATATTCCAGATATTTCAGAGATTAAACAATGTACATCATTTTTAATCATATTTCTTACTTATGCCAAGTTTGAGCCCGGCTTATGACCTGATATTGATAAATACCGACATTTAATAGCTTTTCCGATCCTTAGTGCCGTATTTATTTCCTTTTCATAAGAGGATGTGAGCAGGCAAAGCCATGTGGGCGGAGCTACGGGTTGTGCGGCAGGCGGTTTTCCAATTTTGAGGCGTCATTTACAGACGGCAGCTTATGAAATTCGTAAAGACGCATAACACATGACACGTTACACGTCTGTGACATCATATAATATCATAACAACCATATTTTAGCCAAAGAATAAAAATTCTATAGCTCATGTAGCACAATATGGTCACACAAGTTACGTAGCTAGTCACCGAGCTATGAAGTGCATCGCTCTTTAGGAACCAAAAACACGGTTTGCTCTTCACAATCCGTCAGTTTGCGGCAAAAACAAAGCAAAACAGATTACTGATGCACAAATCTGGAGTTAAACATGGAGGAAAAACATCTCAAACGCTCCTGTAGACGTCGTGTATTCCATCCAAGGAATAATTCATTAATAAATAATATTAACTGAAGTTAGATTTTTTTTGCTGTTTATTTTTACATAAGGAGTAACGCACTATGTACGATACGGCGCACCAACACCACATCCCCATGGGCTGCATTCCTCTTACACCACAGCTTTTTATCCGTTTATACTTGCGTTTAATTTTGCGGAGCGGAGCGTTGCTTCCTGATGTCACTTACGCTATAGCAGCTATAAACATTCGTCTCCTCACCGGCCGCTCTTTTTTCTCTCTCTCTCTCTGGTGAACGAGACACAGTAAACTCCTCTGTCCTGAAGATGTTGGAAAAGTTACAGCTTTAACTCTGACTGTTACAGAGCGCTGACACTGGAGACTCCTTCCATAAAACGTCCTCTCGCAGAAAACCGCACCATGTCAACGATAAGCCGTTACTATAGGAACGATACCGTATTAGAACGAGTGCATTGATATAACCCTGCGATTTATTTTTAAAGAAAATCAGCAACATGTTTCTGAGCGGAGAATTCAACCTTGCTTCATTGATGAACAGAATAAAAATTACAATTTTTGCATTACGGCTAATCGACTAGTTTTTGTTTAAATGCTGCTTGACTTGTGTAACCTGTAGTAGCTACACAATCACCTGCTGAGCCGAGGCGTCACGTCCACACGGGCAAAGCAAAATAATATCCATATTGTGATTCCTCTCCTGTAGCACATAAAGGCAGTTTATCATCGAGGGAAAGGAAGCGTGAGGATCTGAGCCGAGACACAAGAGTGTGTGTGTGTGTGTGTGTGTGTGTGTGTGTGTGTGTCCTCAACATCCCTCACACCCTGCATTTTACACGAATAAACACTGCTGTGTGTAGCACAGAGACACAGAAACACGGAGGAGAGAGTGAGACGGCAGGTGGAACTACACACACACACACACACAGTCGTATGTCTGTATTTATAGAGTAAATCAAAGTAGCACAGTTCTTCAAGGCAGTTCTCACAGGTCTGATGGTGTGTGTGTGTGTGTGTGTGTGTGTGTGCTCCTTGTCTCAGACTGTATGGTGATGGAAGACACTTCAGAACATCTCAATGCCAAGTGGAAGTGATGCATTCGCTTTAGACATGGCAGCAGCCTCAAACGTTCTTAACCGTGAAGCTGATGCACACACACACACACACACACACGCACACACACACGCACACACACACGCACACACAAACAGTTGTTCATTAGCATTAACATTACACCGCACACCCAGGACACTAAACAATTATTTTTTTCTGAAATACGGAGGTTTTATGAATTTCAGAGCAGAGCGAGTCACGCATGGTCAGGCGTAAATTATTGAGCTCGAGACTCTTGAGGAAAGCACAAAAAATCATTTCCTGGTGAATGTATTATTTTTTTTAACATCACAAATAAACAATCTGTGTATTGATTAAGAGTTATTATGAAAGAAATGCTAAATATCTAAACAGCAGGACAGATCCATTTTTATTTTCTTATTTATTTATTTTTAATTTACACAATGTCCCTTTACCCTAAACGTAATCGATCTTGTTCAGTGTGTGTTCAGCTTTTCATCTTCCGTATTGCTCTGGAGTTTCAATGCTAATGTTGCTAACAAGTAATAGAAACTTCTAGCCACCAGTTTAGCCCAAGTCACCCAACAGCTGACGTATTTTCAGTTCGTTTTACAGAGTTGATATTTCTAATACAGACTTATTCTGATATTTTATGACCAAACCCTGTCTGTCTAAACTGGTGGCTATATGCTTCCGTTACTTATTAGCAACATTAGCATTATCTCATAGCTCCAGCTCCATAACGCCAATCATGGCAAGCAGATAAAGAGATTTAAAAAAAAACAGAGAGAATAAATGGAACAAAATAATAAGTGATGTTGATTACACTGCAGATATAATAAATATTTAAAGTTACACTGATGAGCTGAATGGAGGATGGACGGACAGACAGACAGACAGTTAGATGGATGGACAGATGGGCAGGAAGATAGAGAGACAAACATATAGTACAAGCTAATAAATTTACAGACACTAAACCAGACAAAAAGACAGATGTACAGATGTATAGATAGATAGATAGATAGAGACAGAAGCAGACAGACACACAGGTAGGCAGACAGATAAATGTATGTTTGTGCGCGTGTTTGTGTGTGTGTGAGAGAGAGAGAGAGAGAGAGACAGAGAGAGAGTCAATCTGCGTTTCCATGGTTACCGTGTGTGACGGGTCCTGTTCTTCTTCAGCACAAACACTAGATGTCAGTACGAGAACTTCCTTTCCAGCCGAATATAAAATATTTTACATCAGCAGCAGCAGCGGCGGCAAAGCCGAGCGCCGTGGAACGTGGAGCGAGCGAGCCAACGCTCCGGCACGAGGGATCTATTAAAAGCATTGTGGTGGGGGAAAAAAGAGGAAAAAAAAAGAGAACGCACTGCAACAAAGGGGTCAAGAGCATGAAGAGTGAGCACCATATTTCATTTCACAAAGACTCCCACGCCAGGCACTCGACCACACAGCATCGGCTTCGAGGACATCTGCTCTGCTCGGCTGCAGAGAGCACGTGAAACTCCGAGACATAAATACATACATGTAAAACGAGCAAACGAATAAATAAGGAAATACAGGCGCTTATGCATGTTATACGATGGCGTTAGAGTGAGGAAATGAAGCCGGGTCGTGAGCGATGTGCGGAACGGACACTGTGACAGATGGTGATGCAGCTCCACTCAAACTGTCATTGTTCTCACGCGCATGATTGCATTCTCAACGCCATAAAACACAAAACAATAACTACCTTCACACACACACAGCCAATCAGAATCAGCCAATCAGAATCAGCCCCACCACAGACTCCTTACATGCATCTGTCTATTCAGAATCAATATCTATCTATCTATCTATCTATCTATCTATCTATCTATCTATCTATCTAGCTATCTGTCCTGCGTTCATGTGGCTCTAATTTAACACAATCCTGTGTTCCCATTATATTTTTCCTTCCAGGGTCTGATGAATCTATCTGTAGGATTCATTGTTCTCAGACTTTATGTTCCAAAGCGCCCATGTATGCGCCCAGTGCCAGTGGTTCCGGGGTCATATATTGCCCGGGTCGTATATTTCCACAGTGCTATATTTACAGTAATATATTCTCACGGCCCTATGGTGCCAGGATCCTATATTTCCAGGGTCCTATATATATTCTAGGGCCCTATATTCCTTATACCTTATATTGGTTAAGACATTGGCCTTCAGCTCGGAAGGTTGAGAGTTCAAATCCCAGCACCACCAAGCTGCCACTGCTGGGCCCTTGAGCAAGGCCCTTAACCCTCAGCTGCTCGGTTGTATAAAAAGAAATGAGATAATTGTAAGTCGCTCTGGATAAGGGCGTCTGCTAAATGCCATAAATGTAAATGTAAATGTAAATATTCAATATGTCCCTCTTTTCCATGGTCCAATATTTCCAGGGTCCAATATTACAAGAGCCTTCAGGTTTCTATATTTCCAAGACCTTATACTTCTAGGGTCCTATGAGCCAAGGGCTCTATATTTCCAAGAGCCTGTATTCCAGGATCCTATAATTCCAGGGTTTTATATTTCTGGGCCCTATGTTCCCAAGGCCCCTATACATCCATGGTCTTATATTCCAGGGCCCTATATTTTCATGGCTCTATAATTCCTACCTATATTTTCAGTGTCCTGTATTTCAGGTCCTATACTTCCAGGGTCTAATGTTCTAGCGTCCTGTATCACAGGGACCTATATTTTCCAGGTCCTATATTTCCATGGTTCTGTAGTTCAGGATCCTATAATCCCAGGGTCCTATATTTTGTCAGGTCACATGATTGCTTCGCAGGCAGGGACGGTTACTCGCACCTTGAGTTTTGCTGTTTTGCAGCAAACTGGATGTGTTTAAAGTGCTTCATTTTTCATTTTCACCCAGTTGTCTTAAATATGCATATGCACATCTTTACTCGAGATTTTAATTAGCCGTTAATAACATGCGCAAGCTGCGAAGCTGTGTGAAGTAAACACACATGCTGTCGAAGAACTAAGCGCTTCTGTCTATGAATTCATTTAATAACTGTGTTCATAAGGGTGAGAAAAACTGATTCAAAACATTATCAGATGCAGAAAAGTGCATACTCTGGGTTTATTCATTTATTTTAGCACCTGTGTCATTGAGTCCAACATTTGAGTGTGCTAAATATTATCTTCGATAACATTGCTGTTGCAACATTAATAGCCAAGACATTTTCATTACAGCGATCTCGATTCCCTTCACTGACTTTTTCTTTTTCCTTTTTTAAAATATTTTTAGAAACAACTTTTTGTTCCTAAGAAATAATGCTGTGAAAAAAGTGAATCATGAATCCACAATCCATTTAATTGCTTTTCATGCGAATGACATGAACACACTGCCTTTTGTAGCTTCATCTTTTCACCATTTATTCGTTCTTGTGAATAGATTTGTCTAATTCACTTAAAAGAGTCCTTCAAGAGTTTAGCAACCAAAGCTTGATACACAGGTCATATTTGGTGCTTGGTTAGTTGAGTTGGAGATAGAGGAGTGTATCTATAACGAGACACTCGAGGGTGATCTGAGCCTGCTGTGACGTGAGAAAATTAAGAGGAGTCGAGCTACACCAGAGAAACCTGCCCTGCTCTCTGCAGCACCACAGTGGAGAATAATAGCCATATGTCACTGTAATCACTATATAGTGCGCCGAAAGTAGAAAGAAAGATATCCACTAAAAATCCCACAATGCACCACTGCAGTGAGTAAAGCTGGTGTCCGAACTACGTGCCTAATGGGTATAAAATATCCATAATGCACTGGCGATGACGCATGGAGTGAATGGCGTGTGGATTAGGACACATCGTATAAATATACGGTACTTGTAATATTACCACTTTCATGTGTGGTCTCCAAGCATTTCGGGTCCATTTGGTGCAGCAGGATGACACTAATAACGACATAGAAATCGCACATGACTTATGCTATAGGCTACTACGTAATGAATTGTCAGAGTAACCCGTAATAGTCAGTTGAGAGTCAGTAACGGAGTCATCTAGCGTACAGTCTCGCTTTGAGCCTTTGTTCAACTGAAGGAAATAAGAGATGATATAATTAACCTGGATTGCCATAAGACCTGGAACTATCCCAAAAATTCGGCACTGGAAGCACATTTTCCTCTTTTTTTTTTCTCAGCTATTGCATAGGAAAGAAAGTCACTGTGGTGCACACACATTTCTGATTTACACACATATACACTCCCCTTTCCCTCTCCCAAACTTTACACTATATCTTACGATAAAAATAGTTGTGTACATCACAGACACACAGTAAGCACTAACACTTTGCATTTATTTATGAAAATGTGTTAGAATTTATTCGGATTATCTCCTATGAAACGAGATCTTGGTGGCAACAAAGCATATTTAAACAAGCCCAATCTGGCAACCCTGTCCGTAACTGTCCTGTGTGCTGCTCCTCCCAAGAGCTGCCCCAGTGGACCTCTATTAGCACCTGCTGAAGTCCTCATTTTTTGACCACTAGGTGTGACAGTAACAGAGACATTTTTTAATCGTTGATCACACAAAAGAGGTGTATGTTAAACTTATGTTAAACAGCTGATATACGTATACGCTGTATATGATGGGGCTCTGCCTAACACGAGCCTATGGACGAGCCGCCATTTTTTAATCATTTACAAGCATTTTTGCAAGAGATGGCAATGTATTCCATTCCTGCTGTCCAGGTCTTCGCCAGAAACGAAAAACATGACATACAGAACTGTGAGAAAGTTTAGAAAGGAAGTGAATTTATTTTCATGCCATTTTAATCAACGTTTTTTTGGGTATTATTAAATGTGTATTATTAAAGTAAACGATTGAATATTGGAGATTCTGGATTCTGGAGATTGTCTGTTTGCTTGTAATTCAAATTAGAGATATTTTTCATGCATTGTCTGTCTTATAGGCACATGTTTGCAATTATAGTGCAAAAATGGCAGCATTACGATGACATAAACACAATGAAACAACGGAGGAGGCTGAGAAAGTTTTAGTGCTTATATATTATGTAATATCCCAGATTTTCAAACACTGACCACGTCCCGCAGTAACGACAGCAGCCATCATCCCTCCCATGAGCTTGGCCTTCATCACTCTGTCTTTCTCTTTATCTTCCCCCTGTGCTGTCTACATTTCATTAGCGATGACAGCTTGCGAGCCGTTAGGTGTCTGTCCTGTCATAAAGTGATGCATTCTCTATGTGAAACACCCAAAAGCCTTCAATCGGATTTTACTGAATTTAATTTATTCGACTGCTTAACCCTGCAGATTGTTAAATAATGGTGACAGAGTCAGAAGCAAACGTGGCAATCGTGAGCTTGTTCATTTACAGCATTTTCATGACAGGTCAGAATCAGTGTTCAGCCGAGGAGAAAGTACACATCATAAATATTTATAACAGAACGTACCCGATCGATCATGAGCTGAGCTGAAGCGAGGAATCAGGACTACTGTAAATATGTACATGAGATTATATTTAAACCTGGTATAAGATATAATAATATACATCTGGATCATTATACTTTATTCTGGATATTCTGTAGTGTTACAAACTGGAGCTGGAATGGACTTAACTGGGTTAAGTCATGAATCTACACAAATTAGCTTATAATATCAAAGTGTATCTGGATCTGCGTTTGTTAGAGAACACACACCTAAACACACAGCATCATAAAGACCAAGAAAACAATCAACCCAAGTCCAGGATAAAGTTCTGGGAAACTATCAATCAAGGTTTGGTTTATAAAAAAAAAAAACTTAAATCCTTTATTAAAAGAATGGAAAGAACATGGAACGACCATGACTCTGTCTAGGGGAGGATGTCCACCAGGTAAAGAGCAGGTAAAGAGGGGATTAGTCAGAGAAACAACCAAGAGGACAGAAGAACTCTGAAGGAGCTGGAGAGATCCACAGGATAACCATTGCATAAAGCTAGGCTTTCTGGAAGAGTGGCGAGAGAGTCGTCTGAAATTCTCTTTGGAATTTGTCAAAAGGTGAAGTTGGAGACTGAACAGATGTGGAAAAGTGTTCTCTGGTCTGATGAGACCAAAATGATACTATTTGTCCTTGTCACAAAGTGCTACATATGGCAGAAACCGAACACTCCTCAGAACACCGAGCCCATTGTGAAACACGGTGGTGGTAGCATCATGTTTGCTTTTAATAAACTAATGCTTCAAAGCATTTTTGAACAATTTCATGCTTGAAATTTGAACATATCTACAGTCAGCTTAATAGTTAATAATTGTATTAATCTCACAAAGATAAATATTAGATAAATGTGTCTTCATTCATATTTTCAATTGTGAAGATAAAAAAATATTCATTGTTATGCAAAATAGGGACAGCTACATTTATGACATTTGGCAGACGCCCTTATCCAGAGCGTCTCCATGTCCGTCTGCTATTCTGTCAACATGAATAACCTAATATCACCAAAGCTAGCTAACTTAGCTAGCCAGGTTGCTAGTAAAGTAGCTCACATTAGTCAGGAGTGTGGTATTTAACATCAAATCTTGTCAGAATACAGTGTTACTATGACATCTGCCATCTGTTTATCACTAGCTTTAGCAAACCTAGCTAACTAGCTAGCATGGCATGTTCTCATTGTCCAATCCGAAATGTAATAGTTCCAAACTCATACTTATCCCCAACTCCAAATCTTTTTCAAATGGAACTGCTGAGAAAGTCTTCAATTAAGAGAAAAAATGTCGCTTTTGGACTGTGTTAATAAATTTGACTGAAACAGCCACATCTGTATAATCAGAATCTGAGAAGTTACGATGTTGAGACAAAGGAGCCTTAATGATCACACTGCATCATGTTTATTAGTTAAACATACGGCTAATTTACGATGCCCCTGCACAGGTTGTAGAGAAAAGGTCACCCGTGAGCTGGAAATGTCACTGGGAGCTAAAACATCTGCTAGCGAAAGTTCTCCAAAAAGCAATCAGGAAGCGGTTTAGTCTCAGGGTGAGAGGCCGTGATGCTCATCTGCATAATCGTCTGCTCTGTCTGTCTGCTTCACGTCGAGTAACCTAACGTTCTCCTGTGAGGTTCATGCTGGATTAGGGCGGAGCGGGAAGACTCGGCTCGGCTCATTAGCTCCGTAATGGCGTAGCGCAGGTTGTTTTAGTCCACTGGAGCATCAGCTACCTGTCTCCTGCTTTCTGAGCGTTAATGAAATTTGCTGATTGGATGCTCTGAAGTTTCCGTCGTGTTCCATCACTGTGAGTGTTGATTATTTTTCCTAAATCGTGATTCATTTTAAGAGGCTCTGATTTTCCACTGAAGGATGTCGGTTAGATTTTACACACTTTTTCAAGTACGTGATTTTTTCCCCTTTTCACGCAGGACGAGCCGCACACTGAACCCTGTCTCTAAGAGGAAGAGGCCGAGTCTCAATTAATGGATTTTCGGCTGTTCCATTTAGCATCAACTGATCCTTTTTGCATGTAATGTATTTTTAATGAACAAATCTTTCATGCTAAATCCAAAGCTAATTTCATAACTTATCAATCTTGAGTAGCAGTTTGTCAGTACACACGCGTCAGTGTGATCGCTCCTCACAGATGGCCGTGTTCAGCTGGATGAGCAGAGACACTTTTACAAAATCTCTGGCCCTGAATCTGAATTAGGCCTTTATTCTCACTCACTATTGTACAAACTGCTTTGGTTCTACACAAAAAATAACCAAATAACACATCAACCTTTTCTCACACTATACACTATCAGTACAAGAACTCTCATTAAGACCAAAAAATGTATATAAATAATATATTTCCAAGAAAATAAATTCCCATTAGAGTACAGAAGATAACACAGGAGCTAGCATTATAGCAAGCAAGGTAAAAAAAAAAAATAAATCAAACCTACACACTTGTTCTATTCCTCTTATACCACAGCAATTTAATAGCGATTACAATATGGAATTAACTGAAGAATTAATTAAAGACACATCATACTTTTCATCCATTTGTAGGTACATTTAAGGTTGTAGAAACTCCACAAGTCTATTTTTTTTGTTACAAAGCACTGACACTGGAGACTCCTTCCATAAATGTCAAATAAACGTTTACTTACAAGCTGAAAACGCCACCATATCAACGATTACATGCTTTTTTTAATCCACTGTACACGTCTGTATGAATGAGCCGTTACTATAGAAACCATAACGTATTAGAGCGAGTGCATTAAAATGGACCTGTGATTCGCAGCTGCGCTGCTGTCAGAGCTGCTGTTATAGAAAATTCATCAACACCAGAATTCACCGATATTCAGTTGGTGAGTTGAATGACGATGCAGCTGATTTTGTTGGAATTGTGATGCAGGAAAAAAAATAATAATACAACCCTGTTTGAGCTTAAAGCGAGCGTCCACTTCCTGTTTATTAGATTAACTGTAGGAAGTAGCCTGCTGCAGTCGGACGCTGCTCTCGAGCATTAAATTTGACTTTGCGTGTCTCCCGAGGCGTATTTTGTCTGATGGCTTCGTAATTGGTTTATGGGATTAAAATAACTACAGCTCAAGGCTGTTTGAGTTTCGGCTTCTTTATTCACTCAAACTGCGACAAATAAACCACACACAGAGCCGCAGCGTAATGTTCCTGCGTTATGGAAATGACTTCACATCTGCTCGGTGTGTGTGTGTGTGTGTGTGTGTGGGTGTGGGTGTGTGTTTAATGGTTTAGGTTGGGATAGTCTGTCAATTATCCTAAATATAATATTCAGTTAAATAAATGATCTTATTCAACATAAAACCTAAATTAAATTGAATTTCCCAATTTAATACATTTAATACAATTGTTTCTCCTGAGCTGTTGAGTGATATAGGCCTCATTTTAAAGTTTTATATATATATATATATATATATAGAGAGAGAGAGAGAGAGAGAGATAGATAGATATAGATATTATTTACAAAAATAAACATAAATAATTTAACGAAGAAAAGGAGGAGGATGTATTTTTTTCTTTTAACCCGCGACCAATGCTCCTCTTCTGAGGACAATAAAGCGTTTGTTAGCAATAATGCGTTTGTTAGCAATAAAGCGTTTGTTAGCAATACTCTTTGTGAAAGCTACTCTTAAGACAAAGAGAGTGAAAAATGAAAGACGGAAACGGAGGGGAACAGAATAAAATTGGAAAAAATAAAGGAGAAAATTATGAAACAAATTACAAACCAATGAAAAAATAATCACGTACATGTCCATCATGAGATCAGGCACGATTTGGCAGCAAAACTGGAATAAATATTTATTGGTTTGTTTGTTTGTTTGTTTGTTTGTTTGTTTGTTTTACACACAAACTCTGGGTCAAGCACAAGATATGGATATTTCCCAAAGCCAGCTGGATTTTTCCGGAACCCATTTCTTGTGTAGATTCTCCTGCAAACGATTTACGAATAAATTCATTTTCATTTTCAAGTTTAAATTCTCAAATTCTTAAATTTTCAAGTACACTGAATGAAAGGTATGATTGCTAACTCCACCCCTCAGCCCAACCTTAACCAATCAGAACCTAATGGAGCAGAGGACTATATGTATGTATATAGTTATACATGCGTATATGTGTGTGTGTGTGTGTGTGTGTGTGTGTGTGTGTCATGCTAACTACAACCAGGAATCCATCCATCCTCTATACTGCTTTTCCTGCACAGGGTCACGGGAAACCCGGAGCTCATCCCAGGAGACTCAGGGCACACGGTGGGCTAAACTCTGGACGAGGTGCCGACCAATTGCAAGACACAATCACACACACATTCACACGCTACGGACAATTTGGAAATCAGCCTACAACACATCTCTCTGGACTCGGGGAGGAAACCGGAGTCCCTGGAGGAAACTCCTAAAGCACAGGGGGAACACGCAAACTCCGCACACACAACAGGAATAATTAATAAAAGACTTAAGAAGAGGTCTTTGATCAAGACTGATTTTAGCATCTTGGGTTAACGGGCCATCACATGAGGGAATAAAAAACAAGTAAATAAATAAATAAATAAATAAATGTTTGTAATGAGCATTAGAGTACAAAATAAATAATTTATGTATTACTAATGAGGAATGTTTTCAAGTTTTAATGACATACTTGAGAAAAAAAAAAGACTGAAAACTGTTATTTTACTATTCAGATATGGTTATTCATGTAAAATAGGACTATATGAGTTGAAATGAATCTGTTAGACAAACAGAGCAAGCGCGAGGACTTGTGTCCCGAATTATTTCCCCCGTGACTGTCAGATCATTATTACATGTTGTAGAGACATAAGGGAGCCATGAATACCAATTAGCGCAATCTCGGGTTTAAATCAGATGGCCAGGCTCGGGCGCTGAAATAAGTCTCGTCAAATCGTTCACGGTGTCATGACCCAACTGCAGGTTAGATTTATCATTTCCCCAGCGTTCCTCGTGGCCTGCCCTCAAATTTAATCAGCGCGCCAATCATACCGTAATCAGACAAATGACCCCTAATCAAAGGTAAAGGAATTCATTAAGGCGCTTTCGATGAAATATGGCGAAAGGAATCAGGTGCTAAACGACAGCGGGCCGGGTTATGACAATCGTTCTCGCCCACAATTTTCTCACCGAGCTTTTTCAAAGTCATCAGAAAAGTTCACGTTACTTCTGTTGCATTTTCTTCTGTGACCGTGTCCAGGAAACAGGAGAGTTATTAGTTCCAGCAACGCACGTGACTGATAAGGTGTTTACGAGCTGCCGATAAACTAGCCTTGAACACGGGACTAAAAATATACGCAAGATGCATAAACGTTAATGACTGGTAATTAGATTCTGAACACACTAACGGTGAAGTTCCAACAGATTTTTCAGTTCAGCTTTTACTTTCATCGCCTTACCTATTGTACACAAATCTGTTCCTCGGCATTGACGTTTTTCCAATTAGGCCCTAACCTGCCTGTGTGTTAAACGCTCTCCGGGCATTAAGTAAACTCATCAGCGAGCTTCGTCACCGCTGTCCCTCTTTCAGACGGCAAACGCTCTTAATTTGAATTGACACATTTAATTTTCCTCCGCAGTCGACTTCATTTCGATGATGGATTGCTTTGTCGAGCCGTAATTGGACTTTTGAAAAGGGACAAAAAAGGAATGCCTGAAAAAGCTATCAATTTAGAAAATAAATAAGTAAATAAATAAATAAAAGTCGAGCAGCAGAGTTAATCTGAGCCGTGAACGAGAGCTGGTGCGAGAATATAAAAGCCTGAGCGGACAGACTGAGATCGGACCAGTGGACCAATCGGCGCCGAACTCGCCTTAACCGAAGATCACGTATCATCTTAAGAAGAACGTTTAACGATAATAACGTGTTCTTCGATACAATTCAAATACATTTGATGGACAAAATCCATGTACATTCAAAGAAAGAAAAAACACAACGCAAAGAAGTTCTTCAACCACCGAAGAAATAAAGTGTGAGCACCCGCGCTACATAGCAAAAGGGGCGGAGCCACCAGTTTCTTCATTTCTATAGTAACAGTTCATGCACAGGGACTCGTACAGCAGATGCTCCACATACACGGATAAAAAAAAGAAAAAAACATTGATACAGTGGTTTCTTTTTTTTTGCATAAAGAAATGTGTTTATGTAACATTTATGGAAGGAGTCTCCAGTGCCAGTCAGAGGTGAAGCTGTAACTTTACGTTTTCCGAGGACATCTTCAGGACAGAGGAGTTTACGCTGCTTTGTGGTTTCTTGGTAAAACTGTATATTTTGTCTTGTTAACTTCAAGAGAGAGAAAACAGAAAGACCGTTGAGGGAACGACGGTTTATAGCTGCTATAAAATAAGCGAGTAACTTATTTCATGAACATTGAATGTAACTATAAACGGATAAAAAGTATGATGAGGAGGCGGGGTCACACTGAAGGGCTGATTTGCATAATGTGACAGGATTTGAGTCCTGAGCCGTGTTACGTGCCAGAAGACGCTGTAATATTGATATTTTGGGGGGAAAAAATGATACAAGAAAAATTGATATAAATTAAAATTTAAAATAAAAATGGATTAAAAAAAATAGCAGCTTAAAAAACAGTTTCAAAATGTAATTACTCTTTATTTATGTTTAAGCACTAAGGCAGACAAAAAAAAATAAAAAATCTTTGTGCCATTCAATATTTTCAAACTTTGCTAGTTGACCTTTGACCTTGTACACTGTGGCCTTAGAACCAGCACTGAGAGAAGATAAAACAACACAAGGCAACACAAGGCGAGTTAACCAAGCAGATCAAATGAATATTCCAGAGCATTTACATTTTCAATTATTCCAGCGTCTGCTTTCCACCCGAAGGAAAAGGTCAACACTTTGTGAAATGCTAATTGCTCATTTGAAGTTAAATCCAAATAATATTCTAATGATCAGAAGCTGTCGAGTCTGTAAACGTCGAGCGGATTTTCTACACAAACGCAGCAGCACTGAGGCTTTAAACACAACAACACACTTCAGATTTACAGATTTACAGATTTACAGCCACACTGACACTTTCATCCTGTTTTATTCACCACGCGAGTCACTACCTATTGTCTTTGTTTCCAACAAAAGTATCGGCACCCTAAGGAGTAAATAAATGCAGATTTTTTTTTATTCTGGAATTTTTTTTTTTTTTTTTTTTGTCACAGTCTACATGACCAAAATAATCTGTGGCACATGTGGAATATCTTTCGGGAAAGAAAGACAGAAAAAGAAAGAAAGAAGCATACATGGAGAAGAAAGAAAGAAAGAAAGAAAGAAAGAAAGAAAGAAAACATGGAAGAGAACAGAATTAAAGAGAAGAAAATAGAAAAGGGAGAAAAGAAGGAAGAAGAAAAAGGAATTTAAAAAGTAGAAAGGGTTTTTTTTTAAAAGAAAGAAACAAAAAAGAAAGAAAGAAGAAACAATTTGAGAAAAGAAAGACATAAAATCGAAAAGGAAGAAAAAATAAATTTAAAAAGAGTAGTAAAAGGGCTTTCATAAGAAAGAAAGAAAGACACAAACAAACAAACAAACAAACAAAAACAAAGCTGAAGAAATAAGAAGAGTGGACTAACTGGTGGAGGTTACACAGAGGGGCGGGGCTAGTGATCACATCTTTATTTAATTTCAGTAGAATTGTCGTGAATGCTGAAGCTCCGGTCAGGAGAGTGACTTCATCAGAGAGCGAGACGTCTTCAATCACGTGCCGTATTGCTGTCACTCTGTGATTATCCGTAATCAGCGCTTCAGTATTTTGAGATCACGTTGACGCTGTGATTGTGTGCAGCTGGAAATAGACGTGAGTTAAACACACAGCTATTAAAAGCATTAAGAAACGTAATTCAGGAAAATGAGCATTCCTAAATCGGCTGAAACGTCTTGAGCTTTTCCTCCGTGTTGCAGGACGTCAGCTCAGTTACTCTTCAGTTTGGATTCAAATGTCTGTGAATGTTCTGCTTTTTAAAATAAAAATGCCCCCTTTTTTATTTCAGCACACAAGCAGGAGGGTTTGGCTCAAGGGAGCAGCGACAGAGACGGAAGAGAAGACGTAAGGAAGACATTTCCCTTTGGGAATGCTGCAATATTTCGTTTCCCAAATCCCCAAAAAAGGTAAAAACAGTGTCAACCTCCACAGGAGCAAAAAGCAACAGGTCGGAGAGAATTTACATTCTGACGACTCGTTCAGGAGAGAAGCTGCAGGTCTTTATTGAATGGTTGAAGAAACATGGCATAAAGTGTGTCATGTGATCAAAGCGGATGTCGTTTCAGGGCCTTCTCACAATAAACGTTTGTTTGGGTTTAAAAGTGAGACATCATGGTGCTGCCTAGGAGATCTGAAAGTGAATTATTTTATACATTGATCCACTTAATGAAGGAATAAAACACGTTATTCCGAGTTGCAGTTTAAAAGTTGTGTCAGTGTTCACGTGAGGAAAGTTCCTGGTATTCAGAGTCGGGTTACGCAGCAGCTCCTGTGGATTTTCTGAGTTCTGCATTCAGATTATTAAAATCACCTGCATGTAGTTCACACCTCTGATGTTTCTTAAGTAGAAGAATTTTTCATTACACCTCCACTCTGAAGAATAAAAACACTAATGTGATGATATCTGAGCGAGAAGATGCGAGTGTTGAAATAAATCGAACAGGAGTCTCGTATATCAGCAATATATCACTGCATGAACAGAGCTCGCTGTAACT
>CM074998.1:783308-805581 GCA_037576825.1 Pangasius krempfi | reverse complement strand
GTATTTTTGATGGACTTCAAAGCACTATTGTAAGTCGCTCTGGATAAGAGCTTCTGCCAAACGCCGTAAATGTAAATGTAAATGTAGAACGGGAGGTGAAAGAAGGTAATTGCTAAAGCTACAGCTGAAATTGTGCACTTGGAGTGTAATGGAGTGTAAAACAAGCAATACTTTTTAGCGCTCGGCATTCGCAGCCTGCGGTGAATAGCAAAAGGGGCGGAGCCACAGGAATCCTGTTTCACTGCAGACACAAATTAGGGCAGCCATTTTTTTCAGCTTTTATGAAAGTAATTTAGCGCAAAACATTACTAATCGATAAGTATAACATAAAAAATATAAATTAACGTCCATGATTTGAGACAGAGGCCGGATTATTTTAGGCGTTTTTGAGAATTGGGATTAACGTCTCAAATCAACACAAATCCCAAACGGGCAGAAAATCACACACCAAAGCAAAGCGTCTGAATTTATCCCACTTCTTATAGTGCATTATGTTCCCTGCATACATAACTGCATTATTACCCATGATGCACTGCATGTTCATTGTTACTGAATAGTCCATAGTGACCTCACTTTCAGGTAGAAATTTACTTCAGGATGTTAAAGCATCCAAATGTGTTACTATACAGTATAAATGAAATAAAAAAAAACATGCGCAATGAGCACTAAGCCCAAGAAGGTAAAATTAGAACCAAAAATCACAGTTTCTAGATTACTCGTATTCATGGAAAGTTTCACATTCACTCCTATCCCTGTTTAGAAGCTTATTCCAGACGAATGTCTCAAAAAGTCGAAAATTCACGATAGATTTTATGATGAAAATGCACGTGCATTAACACAATTTTTATGGCTGCATTGTCCAACTAAATTTTCGGTTAAATTTTTCTTTCTCTTGAGAAGGTTTTCACACAGCGGGAGATGAACACTGTATGCAAATTTACACTTAGTTCAGTTAGATGAAGCCTCATTTGCATAATTAAATGCAATTTTCTTTTCTTTTTAGTACCTGTACAAAAAGTACGACACCACAAAGTCATCAGAAGCCATTCATTTTTAATGAGCTGATGTTGTACAATGACAGGAGGCGGAGCCACAACGGGACATGCAAAGTGGGCGGGGCGAGTGGCAAATAAAAGGTGACGAGTTTAAGTTTATACAAATCAGAAGTGAAGGGATGTAATGAACACCAATGAGAATAAGAGAAGATCTTTTTTTTCTCCTCTTTGAAACATCAGCCTTGTTTTTTGGTTCCAGATATCGGTTCTTAGTCGCAGTTCCTGAACCAGCCGGTGAAATTCGCTGTGCTGATACGAGCTTGTTTCAGATAATTAGCAGAACAGCATCAGCATTTTTCACAAATAGACGGCCAAGAGTAATCATTGTGATGTGATGTGATTTCACCACAAGTAATGTCTGATTGGCAGTCGGGTGGGAGGTTTAGCATGTGCTCTGTAGCTAGCTATGTAGTTTGATGATATTGCGTTAGTCGAGTAGAGAAACCATGGCAACTGCCAGGATAGAAACTTCCACTAGTGACATACGTAAAGTGGCATGAAAAGAGAAAAATCCACGCTGTTGTGAACACAGGGTTATAGTTTTCCCATCATTGACAGTCTTACTGTCTCACTTCAACATGAGTTGTAACGGTTCCACTCGCATATTTTAGATCATAGATGTTGATTACGCAAACGAACAGCGGGTCACGAAATTTTCAGAAGTCCTGGGAAAGTAGGAAACCAGAAACACTTAGCAATAACAAACTGGCAACACAAACACAGGGATGTGCACACACACTACTTAATGAGACAAAACCAATGACAAGGAGCAGCTGGTAACTAGAACCGGGGGAACGTTCAGAGTGGAACGAGAGAACACAGGAAGACGTCAAGAGTGTGTCCTGAACAAATGATCTGTTTAAAGCTAAAACAAGGGGGAATGCTCACAGCAGCTAAACGTAAGAGCATGTAGTCTAAACATTTACGTCAAACGGCCCTCAAACTGTCCTTTTCAAAGTCACTTTGCATCTGATAGGAGTGCGTTTGCACTGAGAGAGAATGTGTGTGTGTGTGTGTGTGTGTGTGTGTGTGTGTGTGTGTGTGTGTGTGGGTGTGATTTATCAACGTGCTGTTCATGCTACCATTTAACGACGATCTTTGCACCGAAAGGCTTTTTGGGAAACTCTGCCCTGGTCTGACATTTATTCTGCATTTCATCGGCTGATTCTGTGATACATGAAGAGTAAAATAAATTAACATTGTTTAAGGAACTTTCTCAATCAACATCAACTCAACCAAAGAAAAAAAAAAATCAATGGAAAATATTTAAGAATAAAAAATAAGACAATGTTACCGAAATCTATTTAATTTGATGCAAATGATTAACTAGACATGGTATTGATCTAATTATAATTTTAGGAGCCTAAACGTAAAATTTGTGGCCAAAAACAGGTTTAAAAATTAATTTCCACACATTAGAGCTTTAATAGCTTAATTAATAGCTTTCACATCAGTATCATGTGTCTCCTTTAGCGCAGAGTGACGGATTCAGATTTTCCAACAAACAACAGGAAAAAAGTGTCATTTAAAAATCCTTATATGTCCAACACTGTGTCTCGAAGGTTCCTTTATTTTTACAGCTCACTTTATTTTTATAATGAGCTCAGTTTCCTTGAAAAAAAAGTCCTTTTCTGACTTTTCCCAGAATGAGAACTCTTGAAGTCAATTTCCCTAAAACACCACTTTCTCACACTGTCATTCATGAGACGGCACTTCTGAGACGTGGGTGAGGATGATGGACTGACTGCGAGAACAAAACGAGCGAGAGACCGTGTGAGAGAGAGAGAGAGAGAGAGAGAGGAGGATTGAGAGAGTGACAGAGAGACAGAGTGTGATACAAAAAGAGAAAGACAAACACAGAGAGACAGAGCGACAGACAAATAGAGACAGAAAGAAAAGACAAGAAGGAAGAGAGAAACAGACAGCGAGACAGAGAGAGAGGCTGAGTAAGACAAAAGAGAGATACAGAAAGAGAAAAGCAGAATGTGAAAGAGAGAGAGAGAGAGAGAGAGAGGAAGTCAAAGAGATGGTGAGACAGAGTGATGGAGAAACGGTGAGAGATGCAGCGAGAGACAGACATTGAGACAGAGAGATACAGAATGAGAGTGAGAGACAAAAAAGACAGAATTAGGCAGACAGAGAGATAGTGACACAAAGAAAGAGAGAAAGGCAAAGAGACAGACAGACCAAAAACAGAGTGAAGAAGTGGAAAAAACTGACAGATTTAAAGAAACAGACAGAGAAAGACAAAGACAGCAAAGAAGAGAGAGAGAGAGAGAGAGAGAGAGAGAGAGTGTAAATGCAACCAAAATTCCAGAGGACCAGTAGAAGCTGGAGAGATCCACAGCTCAGACGTTCCTCAAAGCCTGGTTTTATGGAAGAGTTGGAGATTCGGCAAACATGGAAAAAGGTTCTGTGTTCTGATGAGACAAAAATTGAAAATGTTGGCCTTGGAGCAAAGCGCTTCGTTTGGCAGAAACCCAACACTGCTGAGAACACCATCGTCTCTGTAAAGCATGGTGGTGGTAGCATCATGTTGTTGTTGTTGTTGTTGTTGTTGTTGTTGTTGTTGTTGTCAGGCTGTTTTCACCACCACCATGCTAGGATTTTACAGTTTTTGAGTTCGCAAGATAGCAGTGAGGCAAAACACCAAGGAAAATGTTCTTTGCTAAAGATGGAAGTCGTTTGGTGTTTACAAACATGACGCTTGTTCAGGTCCAAACACTTCAGTCTGTTTTGTGAAGGAAACTGATGTGCAAATGGAGCTAAAGAACCGGATAAAGCCTGGCGCTGATGTGAGCAGATGCGCAGCGCGTCGGAGAGGCGGGTCTCGCGGGGGAATGTAGGTCAGGTTTGGAAGCGTGTTTTTTTTTTTTTTTTTATTATTGGCAGGGTCTGAGGACAGAGAGAGATTTTAAGTTCAGTATCGATCTGCAAAATATCTACATCACTCATGTCAATGCTTCTAACAACTCCAGGCCACGGGAGCGTGCAGTGATTTATCATTATGGATTTATTGTGGTGAAAGCTTTACTAAAAGTAAGTATGGTGATCGATACTCCTGCATGAGTGCCAGAGAATCAACACGAGACCTCCAGGGGCTCATCCACCAGAGGACAGATGAATCCAAACATCGGGTGTAGTGTTTTTATGAAAACTGTTAGATTTCTAGTGCAATATCCCATCACTCCTCACAAAGACACTGAAAATCTAGTTAAACTATGGCTATATATGTATTGTATATACTGTATGTGTGTGTGTGTGTGTGTGTGTGTATATGTATATGTATATAGTATGAGTAGTGTGCGTAGTAGCAAAACAGTTAAATCGTACCACGTGCCACTCATAGTCAGGCTCCGCCCCCTGGCCACGCCCTGCGATGATTTACCCTGCGTTCACACCAGAAGAGAGTTTCACTTTTACCTCCATCTGTGTGAGCTCGTGAACGTTTTGACCATGACTTACTGATGGTTGCCATGGTTACCCCGGTGGCGCCTGGAGAGCACTATAAGGCCACACATACTGCACCTCCACAACTAGCTAGAGAAGACATGCAAAAGCAGCCATTTTACCAGTAAACAGCATTTGCTTTTCAGGATCTCCGTCATTTTAACCAGTTCAGGTTCAGGCGCTTCAAGTAAGAACAAATATCTGAAATCAAGAAGATATGGACAATGATTCCCAGTGGGAGAAACAATAAGAGTTCTACCATCCCTAATCCTCATCAATAGTCGCCACACACTGTTCAGTAGAGTTGCTTCACTTCCTGTTTCTGTAAATCAGGATCTCATCAAAATGATCAACTTCCGAGCGCTTAATTGTGCAGGATCAAGTAACAGACATCTGAAGTAAAAGGAACAATGTGTTCATTTCATTTTGATATGAAATGTTCCTTTTAAATACGTAATCACTACAAGTTCTTCTGCTAATGCACTTCAGTACACAATGTTACTCAGAAATAAGGGGAATAAACCAGGGGAATAAAATAAAAGCTGCATTTTAAAATCTCCTCCTCCTCATCATCATCATCATCATCATCTTCATCATCATCATCAAGCATCTGAGATGCTCCGGAGTGGATTATGTTCCCTGCCGCAAAGGCGACAGGAAACATGAGATGAGCACGGACTTTGTTCTTTGGAGAGAAAGAAGATAATTAGGAATACTTTATTTCTGAAACATAATCTTCCTCCTGTTTTTATCTTTCAGCTCATCTCCATCTTCAGCTTTTTTGCATCTCTGTAGTGCTGAACTTTTGTCCACTCTGGTCAAGTGCTCTTGGAAATCAGACGCAAAGTCTTCACACACACACACACACACACACACACAGTCATCATCTCCAGTGGACTCGAGAGAAATTAGCACTCAGAACATGAACTTGAAGCTAAACAAGCTGCCGCAGAAGCACATTTCTCCTCTCCACATTCTGTCCTTCTTACCTCCTAAACTCAAGACGTTCCACTAAACGGCTATTTATTCCTCGCATCTTTATTTCTACCACCTTGACTTTTCAACCTCCATCTAACAAACGGATAAATAAGGCAATTTAGAGAACATATTTATTTTGCCGTTGACCTTCTCCTGCTGTAAAGACGAGAGGAGAAAGTCTCCAGAGTGTGTGGAGGAGAAGAGCTCCGCTGGTGATGAGTGCATATTTATTTCCGCCACACTTTGCAGTCAGTCCACAAGTGGCTCCAGGGCAATTTTTCATTTCAGCAGTTAAAAAAATGCAGATAATAACAGTCCCAGTTGAAAACATAATTACCACAACCTTTCAAAGCAACGAAAGGGCGAGTCTGCAGCGCTAAACGCTTTCAGAAGGAAATTTATAAAAAAATCACAACAACTTCCTGAACATTTCCTCTCCGTGACGTGTGCTTCTTTATAATTCAGTGTCCTGGGAGAGAAATACACAACACCGTTACTGCTGTTTAATTTCAACTATATTAAATAAAGACATAAGAGAAATTTGAATATTAATCTCGTGTTTCCTTCATCCAAATTTTCCTATCTAGGGGTTAAATTAAGGGGCGGAGCTTCGGAACTTTTGGTTTATGTAAATTCAAAGCGTAAACTTCTCTGTCCTGAAGATGTCGGAAAACGTAAAGTTACGGCTTCACCTCTGACTGTTACAAAGCGCTGACACTGGAGACTCCTTCCATCAATGTTAAATACAGACATTTTTCTTTACAGAAAATGATTTTTTTAATCCAATCATGTGGAGCGTCCACTGAACACGTCCCTGTGCATGAGCTGTTGCTATAGAAACAATAACATATTAGAACGAGCGCATTAATATAAACCTGTGATTTGCAGCTGCTGTCATAGAAACTCAATCAACACCTTCTGACATTTATATTTACCTCATTTGGTTGAGGAAAAGTGGCTAAGACGTTAGACTACTGAGCAGAAGGTCATGAGTTCAGATCCCAGCACTGCCATGCTGCTGTTTGGGCCCTTGATAAATGAGATAAATGTAAGTCGATCTGAATAAGAGCATCTGCCAAATGACCTAACTGTAAATCTATAAACACTCTATAATGTATGAACTTGTACCTTTCACTTTATTTAGACGCTCCAGGTTTTCGACCCTGATATGTTATATATAAGGTTTCCAAGGTGCCGAGTGTAACATACGGCTCATGAAGGCAGGACGCAAGTCCACAACGGCAGTCAAACACAAGCAGATGACATTAAACCCGGATAATCCATATTCAAAACATGAGAATGAGCCTTTCAATAAGCTAATCAATGAGATAACACAGAACAGGTGAACACAGTCGAGTAAAACACCAGGATAGGGGCAGAGACAGGGCAAGAACAAAACAAAAAACACACAGGGGATATTTGTGACACCAACATGGCTAATAAGTAAATAAATAAGCAGCAGAGAGAAAGCAAAAATAACCACAAAAAAAAAAAACCGCTAGCGTGCATAAACAGTGGTACTATTAGCTACTTTTATTTCCGCCGTCTAAATTTCACAGGTCAAAGTTCACTTGGAAAAAGTGAAGCAAAAGTAACCGCTGCCAGAAACAAGTGTGTCTTTTACATCCCATGTCCTTTCCCCTTCAGTGAATCAGCTTTTCCACTAGCTGAAATTCATTAACAGGCGTAGTTTCAGGGGGCTCCTGTATCCTGTATCGCCATAGCAATAGGTCAGGAATCATCAATGTTGGCACTTCTGCAAGACAGATAAACATTATTTGACATTTTGTTTAAAACCAGGTGGATTCAGAGCAGTTTATAGAGTAGTGCCAAATGAAGTGTTCCCTAAAATTATACGCACTTTATGTTCGTTGAAATTCACAGTCGAGCAGGTTTAATTTAAATTCCTCTCGGCGTATTCTCCCCTTCCGGCATTTTCCCCGAGACCAACCCACTGTGAACACCATGGATTTTAAAACATAGTGTTTACTTTTAAAGTTTAAATGCTTTGCAAATGATGACAAATGATGAAAAGTGAGAATTTCAGGTTCGTTCGCCTGACTCTAGGGAGTAACATTTAGCCTTAAGGACAAAAAGAGAAATATCAGAAACTTGTCAGATGTTTTGCAGCTTCTCATGTTTATACTTGCCCATGTTTTGTGCTGTATTTTAATTATTCGGGTCCATTCGAGTCTCGCACTTCACTCCCACACCTGCTTTACAGGTCACATTTTTATTTCCTGCTATTATTTTACTTCTGCTGCAAACTTTTCAGAAGTTAGCAACTTCAGTGTATCTTTCAGGCTGAATTATTATAATCCACAAGTTCTTTTTTGTTGTCTTGGCTTCTCCCTGCAAACTCCCCAAGCAGTCAGACTTCAGAGTGAGATGGATCATCACTCAGACAGCTTTTTTCCTCATCCAGCTTCGCTTCATTCTGCTTTTAAACTCCACACTGAAGATACGACGTGAGCGGGTTGCCGATCCGTCGCTCTCCGTGTCGTCGTCGTTTCCCACGTTTTTGTGGAGGAGGAGTGTGTATTGACAATCTCATTCATCGCTTCGTCAGTGGAATCCTCAGCATGAGGCATCAAATGAAATCAATAAAGTCTTTTAACAATAAGAGGCTCTGAGAAAGGAAATTGACTGATGAGGCGAGGTGGAGAGTCGCAGCTCCCGATTGATTGGTGTGTTTTGCGTCGTTACCGAGTGTTGATGTGGCTCAGGCCTCCGGAATTTCACTTCCCACAATTCAATTCATCCAAACGACCAGCGCTGCGGGTTGGATTCTGGATTCTGACAGCAGTGCAGCTCCATATCACAGGTTTATATTAATGCGCTCGCTCTAATACGTTATTGTTTCTATAGCAACAGCT
This sequence comes from Pangasius krempfi, assembly GCA_037576825.1. Taxonomy (NCBI): domain Eukaryota; kingdom Metazoa; phylum Chordata; class Actinopteri; order Siluriformes; family Pangasiidae; genus Pangasius; species Pangasius krempfi. Next base: position 797,222 of record CM074998.1, on the reverse strand, counting down.
CATTCACAGAGTACTTGTGAAAAAGCATGTGTACTCGATAATTGGTACGGCTCTTTCAGGTTTTTTTTTAATTTTTTATGAGAAGATGTTTATGTAACATTTATGGAGTGTAAGTTGTCTCTTTGTGGTTTCTCGCCAACATCACTGCAAGCTGCATTTTTTTTTATCTTATTTGTTTTGTGTAACTTTTTATTGTATAACAAAAGAGAGAATAAAGAGAGGCTGGTGTTTCGAGGGAACAAATGTTGATAGCTGCTATAACGTAAGTGAGAACAGGAACTAACTTGTTTTGTGGACGTTCCAACATTAAACGTAACTATAAACGGATAAAACGTATGACGTGTCATTCTCTAATGAAGAATCAGAACCGTTGGCCGATACTCAGTGTTTTATTATAATAAATCACAACACACGCAGAGGTTTATTCTCGGAAACATCTGTAACACATCATCAGCCGTGATGGAGAAGTGTAGCAGAGTAATGAACATGAACGAGGTGGATTATTCATCTAGATTTCAAATCTCTGTGGAAGAGAAACTCAGAGTAAACAGAGTAAATTAAAAATTGGTATTGTGAGAAACTCATGGAGGAACATTTAGTAATGTAGATTGTGCTGCTTCTCCATCACAGACATTAATCTTACAGCAACTAATACACATTCAGAGAGAATTCAAGGCTGTGTCCCAAACCACATAATGGTTACCTAATAGTATAGACACTCTTAGTGCACGGATGTAGTATTTAGCGCTGTAGTATGTGATGTGGGACCACCGGAGGATGTAATTATAATTATCTTCAGTCGTTATTGAGGTCTCCTCTGTATTACAGGAGTGTTATATGAATAAAAACTATTGTACACTTTAGCTGGAGCGTTATAGCGAATAAGCAAAACCTCTCTCCTTTAACGAGAGCCTGTCTTTAAGCTAGCATGCTAGTGGTATCTGATTATTAGCTCGCTAACGGTGGCTAATATCGGTTGTTTTGTGCTTTCTGATCTCACAGCATTGTCTAATTGTGTTTGCGAAGTCAGAACGGAGCACAAAGCTAACGTTAGTGAGCTAGCTGACTAATTCTACTTCTAAAACTAATTCTAGCTAAAACAAAACATCACATTAACGGGAAACAGATTCTACTCTTAAGCTATAACAGAAATTCAGGGCCGGGTCTTTGGCTGTACGTCTTTCAGGGCAGGAAATGTAGAATATAGAAATCAGAAATGTACAAAAGTGCAATAAATAAAACTATTAAAAAAACAAAACAGTACAGAACAGTTGGAGCTAAATTTATCTGCATCTCTCACTTGTTTTCCTGTTTATCTCTTTGCGGGTTAAACAATGAGAAGTCAGATTTGTTTTGAGGCAACAAGACACACACACACACACACACACACACACACACACACAGAGAGAGAGAGTAACCTGTGTTATATGAAGAGTAACAATCATTTACACTTCTGCTCTCTGTAGCTGTTTTTTGCTCTGAGGCTTTCACTGCAGATTTTGTATCCAATAACGCCACACGGGCCGCTGGGAAATAAACGACAACAGCTCGAGAATACGAGACGAGAAAATTAAAACGGGGTCAATTAAATTCAGGCTAATCAATATGCAAAAGTGTTCGTTCATTTTTAATAAGTGTGAGGAGATGTTGTGGGCTGCAATGGACTCAAGCGTGTCGGAAGTGGAGACACAAATACACACGGTCTCAAATATCAGGGGAGAAACACACACACACACACACACAGACACACACACACACACACACAAAGCCTGACATCATCATGATATCCAACATCACACATACACTCCACAAATATCGCAACGCTCTGATTCAGCGAGTGTATTTTCAGCACGTGAGTGTGCCGTCATCACTGAGAGCTCGGGTCTGAAACGCTGAGCGACTCACATGAAGAAGAAAAAAAAAAAAAAACTAGAAGATTTCTGTTCACACGCACTTCACTTTATTTATCCAAACTGCTGCGATGAGATAGAAAGAAGCTCATTATTCAAATTACATTAACATTACAGTTTCATTTCCTGGGATCAGTTTACAGTTTCTGACCCAATGACCATCATACTGTGCGTCTACGCAAACAACAGCCGATTACCTACAGAAATGACGTCAACAATCTCCCACAGCGCTGCTGAGTTCTGCGCTGTGATTGGTCAGAAGGTGTCGATGAAGTCACTGTAAAGCAGCGCAGCTGCAAGTCGCAGGTTTTATTATAATGCGCTTGTTGTAATACGTTACCGTTTCTATAGTAACAGCTCATTGACAGGGACATCGTGTACAGCGGACGCTCTGCTAATCCTAAACAGATTAAAAAAGGACATCAGTATGGTGAAGTTTTATTTAACATTTATGGAAGGAGTCTCCAGTGTCAGCTTTCACCTGCAGCGGTGTCACTTGTACGGAACTAACGTTCACATTATTCTTATTTTTATTCTTATTATTACGCTTTTTTTTATTCTGTATTAGTTTTCAATTAGCAATAGATAAATTCATACCTTTTAAAATCCTAAAAGAATAAAAATGTAAACCTAATAAAAATATGCTAACAGAAGGACTCAAGTATATAATAGACGCTAATTATTAATACTTGATTAAAAATGAGCTATAGTCATCTTGTTTAGTGGAATGAATGTATTTAATCGTTGCACTGCAGGTTACAGTCTGAGGTTTAATGGCGCTCAGACGCAGCAGGACGCAGAGATGTTTGTTGTGATGGTCAGAGTTCTTCTTTCCTGCTGAATCTCGCCTCATTTCCTCCGCTCGGTACTTTGAGTGCTGTTCTCCTAATTAGCTCCTAAAAGCTGACATTTTCATTAGCAAGCCATTTTTGTCCTGCAAATAACCAAAAGAAAAAAAAAAAAGAAACTTCATTATATCCTTGGCTGAGGACCATTTGTTCCAGCTTTAGAAGGCTTTATGATGGGTAATAACTCAGAATTAATTAAGCTCCGCGTGTTCTTTGCTGCTGATTTGGTAAACATGCCGTGTCACGGAGCGTTATGGAGGAACAAAAGTGAGATATTTTTGACTTAAAGCATTAAAGTAAACATTGCTCTGATTAAAACAAGATTCTCTGAGTGCATGATTGATTTTCCGTCATCCGATCAACTCAACAGGTGACACGGTCACGTGGTTCCAGGTCAAATCCACACACAGGTACGCACAGGAAGTGCAGACAAAATGTGAACAGGATAACAGCGCTAAGCTAACGGTGTGTAGAAGAAGAGAGTTCATGAAAAGACTGTCTGATAATACACAGGTCATTTACAAGGTGAAAGCAATGATGCGGAGATGATTAAGGGGCGGAGCCAGAGTTCAGAGAGAGCTGGAGAGCGAAAGGAGGCGGGGTTACAGCTTCATTATAGCTTTGTTCATATTCCAGGGTCATTAGCGCTTCGAGGAATCTTGGGAAACTCTTTAATAAAGCTGACACTCAGTTTGGAGCGAGGAGCTGTTATTAGAATAAGTTAGCTAAACATATGTAAATAGCTAGTTAGAGTAAATACCGAGTGGAGTTTCTGATACCACGAAGATGATGATTATTTTCCTAAAATAGCACATTCCCAAATGTTTTATTCCTCTTATACCACAGGAATTTCTAATCAGTTAAAGAACAACACGTCGTAGTTACATTTGTTATTGTTGTGGAACATCTGCGAAACAAGATAGATTCTGTTTTCACTTACATATAGCAGCTTGAAAGTTAAAAAAAAAGACAAAAAATGCATTTTTATATATAAGTGATTAAATAAAAACAGTATATATGTACCACTAGAGCCAGGGCTTCAATATCACACACTCAGTCATCCATCTATGATGCCTTTATGGACTTGCAATGACTAACACAGTTCAAGTACACAGGAATTTCAGACCTCACTGTGTTTCTCAGCTTCTATAATACGTGAGCTCTGTGTCAAGATCACTTTATGAACCTGACCTCAAATATTCTAAACAAGCCAACTGGCTCATTAACCCTGAACACACACCGGTACACTGACTTACTTCCATACCAAGGACATGGTTCCCCTCAGGCCAGAGAGAAAGTGGATCTTTACCCAACGCCTTACAATCCTCAGATGAATAAATAATAAACTCTGCTTCTTTTAGCAAAAAACAGCCGCATCCTGCTCAAGAAATGAAGTCATTTAATGCAGAGACACATCTTGACCCTTTTTTTGTCCTTAAGTGATGACAAGCTGTTAACAACAGCACGGTGCGGTTTGGGAAATCAAAAGAGGAGTTCCTCAAGGTTCTGCCTCAGGCCCAGTGAAACTGAGTCAGCTCTCAGGGGCTTCAAGTGAAATGATGTGCTGTTTGAGTTAGAAAAGTAAACGCTTTGGAAATTCAGGACAAAACTAAATCAGCTGTATCGTCATCCCATCTGTATGCTTGTATAGAGTACTCTGTCCTGCCATGCCCCGCCCACCCAGTGGCGGTGGGGGGGTGGGTAGGTGGGGGACGCTAAGCTGGGGCCAGTAACATTCAACCTTTATGTATTCCAAATTTTTTTAAAAAGTCATGCTACCACCACAATGCTTTTCTGATTTAGCTAGCTATCTAAGCTAGCTAACTTTATACACAACATTCATACACGTTCAAATTATACCCTTATACAACTAAAGCAGCACACTGGCATATACAGGGTAGTTTTAAGACATTTTGCTCACTGTGTTGTTTTGTTTGTTATTTTTCTAGTGTTAATCACGCCTTGTTCCACTTCCTTTCGGCTTAGCTACGTGGAAAAACCTGCCTTCTGATCCACATCTAATTAATTAATTAATTAATTAATGATCATTGTGCCATTGTATGATCACGCTCTATGCATACATTCTGTATGAAGTATTTCAGAGTTGACTCACTCCATATTTAGGCCCCTCCCTAGAACCGCCTATGGCTCCGCCCCTTATTGGATAGCACTCGACCAAACCTGCACTTAATTGTTTTGCCTTCCATTGCGAAAACCGGCATTTCCATTTTAAACATACTCTATCTTATTCCACAGCTGACTTTACTGAATCAAGGGGGATTACATGCATATTTTAAAATGATCCTCACACCACACTGGCACTCGTGGGGATTTATTTTTAGTGCTACAACCAAAGATAGACTTTAGTCAAGTAAATAATATCTTCAGCCCTTGAGGAGAACAAGCCCATCGTGCACTTTCAGACACGTCTGTACGTTGCCATTACACCGCCGCTCTACATCGTTTCCTGAAATAAACCAGCAAATGCAAAATCTTAAGTGTCGTCCACTGTGGCAGTCGTAACCATCCTAACAAGCCGCACGAGGTCAGGAACGGTCAGAAACGCTGATTCTCATCACTTTTACTTCTTAATTTTTATGAAATTAACTTGTGGATCGTGTCCCAGTTCGCCGTGAGTCTGTAAGTATATACCGTCCCCCTCGGGAGGCCGCGGTGTTCATCAGCTAATAATCGGCCTGCGTGCTGATAATAAAGCAGCGGAGGAATTTGGTCAGCAGGTAATTAGAAGTAATCAGGGGAATGATAGATTTTTACAGAACTATCCTTGTGGGGTTCGTAGGAGCACCGTCGTCTGCACAATATGCAAATCTGCAGTGACTTCAACACCGAGGAAAAAGCGAGTTATTTCCCTGGAGTGAAAAACGTCTAAAATCTCATCTTATTTTACTGTAAGTAGTAAAAAAAAAAACCCAACATGCTGCTTGAAACATCTGCCATCCTGCCACTTCCACACGGAGAAATATGTATCGAGACGTAATGCTGCACAGCACTGCAGAAGTTTGCAAGCTGCATGTTTCCAATGGGAAAAGAAATGACACATACCTCAAACTTACGTTTAACTACAAAAATTAATCTTCTGCAGAAAAACAACAATTCAGTATAAAATCAACAAAAAGATGCTTTGAAAAGATCGAGGAGGTGAGCGTAGTTGGTGAACTACATATTTTTCACATATAACATCTACATTTTGTCAAATAGCGTCTATTCTATTCTATTTTTCTATTTTATTCATTATATTCTGTTGTGTATCACAGCTGCAGTGTGGGACGAGGCACTGAGGAAAAACGTTTCACTACATTAATACATCACACGCATGTGATGTGAGGAATAAAGAACCTTGAACCTTGAGCAGAATTAAATAATCAGATTGTAGTGTTGATTAAATACATTTAAAATATCATCACACTAAAAATGGGTTGCTGATTAACCTGAGGGCTAAATATGTTTATTACAAGTGTGTGGAATACTGAAGTCTGTGGAATACTGAAGTCTAAGGAATACTGAAGTGTACACTATATACGGAAGTCTATGGAATACTGATGTATATGGAACAATGAAATCTATGAGATACTAGAGTGTACGCTATACTGAAGTCTGTGGAATACTGAAGTGTGTGGAATACTGATGTTTATGGAATACTGAAGTGTGTGGAATACTGAAGTGTGTGGAATACTGAAGTGTTTTGTGTTTATAGAATACTGCAGTGTACAAACTACAGAAATGTACAGAATACAGTAGTGTACAAAATTCTGTAGTTTATGGAATACTGCAGCGTTCAGACTACTGAAGTGTACGGAATATTGAAGTGTACAGAGAATACTGACGTGTACAAGGAATACTGAAATATACAGGGAATACTGAAGTAAATGAAATTCTGAAGAGCACAGGGAATGCGGAATTTTATGGAATACTGAAGTGTACGAAATTCCGAACTGTACAGGGTATACCAAACTTTATAGAATAAAAAAACATGTTTATTAAAATATAATCATATTTCAGTTGTATTTTTTATGGTGTGTGTGTGTGTGTGTGTGTGTGTGTGTGTGTGTTTCTCTCCAGAACTCCATAAGTTATTGATAAATAAGTTACTTGACATTGTTTTGAGAAGGAGTTACAGCCAAATCGTTAGCGCTACACCCGAAATGAATCAATTTCTGAAAGGATGAACACCTGAGGAGCAAATCGAAACGTGTACAGCAGATAAAACCACTGCAGAGCTGAAAATGAGAAAATATGAGAATGTAAAATATGAGCCTTGTGGAACGATGGGAATGAAGGAGGAAGGTTTCTGCGCCTCACATTCCAGTGTTTCCGACTCTCACGCTTCCGATTTAACTGATCAGTAACTGATTAACACGTTAGTGTGCATTAGAGTGTTGTAATGTGGGTTAGGGAGAGTGTTTGTGTTGTTGGAGCAAGAAAACAAACTGGAATATGGAGTGTACAGGGATTACAGGGATTAAAGGTGCTTTAAAATGCTCTCTAACCCACACTAACACACAAACACACACCAACCCATGGGCTTAACCTCAGGAACAGTGAGCTAACGAGCTGAATCGGGTTAAACTGAGTAAAACACTAAAATGTGCTCAGCATGTGGAATACTGCGTATCGACAAGTTCCTGGAAAATCCGATAAATCCTGCTGAGATGCTTTTCCACTTCCATTTGCCACTTGTCTATTTCCAGAAGCTAGCATGGATCCTAAGATCATATATTTCCTCATGTCTCATGAAGTTATGGGAGAAGTGAACGTGTATGAGGATGCGAATGCTTAATTAAAGACAGAAAGTTTTCCGTACTCCAATTTTCATTTTAATGTCAATTACAGTGCGCGCGTGTGTGTGTGTGTGTGTGTGTGTGTGTGTGTGTGGTTTCATAAAGAGTTTTCTTAGATAATGGGATAAATTACTATAACACCAGGTTATGTTTTATACATGACCTGAAACGTCAAGGGTTTGGAATATGGAACTGTACAGAATCCCAAAGTGTCAAGAACACCCAAGAGTACGGAAACACCTAAAAGAGTACGGAATCCTAAAGGTTATGAATATCTGAAGCATATGGAAAACTAAAGAGTACGGAATACTGAAGCATACAGAATATCGAAGAGTATGGAATACTGAACTGTAGTGAATACTGAAGTGTACGGAATACTGTAATGCACAGATTATGAAGCATATGGAATACTGAACTTTACGGAATACTGAAATGTATGAAATATTGAAGTGTATGGAATACAGAAGAGTATGGAATACTGAAAAGTATGGAATATAGAAGAGTACGAAATACTGAAGCATATTGAGTACTGAACTTTACGGAATACTGAAATGTATGAACTACTGAAGCATATGGAATACTGAAGTGTATGGAATACAGAAGAGTATGGAATACAGAAGAGTATGAAATACTGAACTGTAGTGAATACTGAAGTGTACGGAATACTGAAATGCACAGAATATGAAGCATATGGAATACTGAAAAGTATGGAATATAGAAGAGTACGAAATACTGAAGCATATTGAGTACTGAACTTTACGGAATACTGAAATGTATGAACTACTGAAGCATATGGAATACTGAAGTGTATGGAATACAGAAGAGTATGGAATACCGAAGTGTATGGAATACTGAAGTGTATGGAATACAGAAGAGTATGGAATACTGAACTGGAGTGAATACTGAAATGTACAGAATACTGAAATGCACAGAATATGAAGCGTATGGAATACTGAAGCCTATGGAATAGTGAAGTGTTCGGGATACTGCACTCTTTATGGAACAGTTTTAGATAGAAAATGCCATGAAGTGTTATATTAGTAGAATATTTTAACGGCATATTAAACTGTAATTTTACCGAAAGCTATCCCACTTGCACAAAGAGACGCACTGTACGGAATACCGATGCTTTCTTGCAGGCATGCGACTGGAATACTGACATCACATAAACACTACTGGCCAAATTGCACCCATTAAAATACAGTCTGTATGGTAGGTATATTTTACAGAGCTGAATCATTCCCAACCTGTAGAAATATCCATAATATGCACAGAAAGCTGGAAATGCTGATACGGATACGGTGTATGGAATACCGTTAGCTAGCCTCCATTCTTAGGCTTTCCATCACATCTGGAGCCTCTGCTGATTCAGGAGACACTGCTCCTCATCCTGATCTGAATCCATCCCAGACATTACAGCGCTCTCTCTCACACACACACACACACACACACACACACACACACACACACACACACACACACACACCTGATTTCTAACACACCTGATTCCTGTTTTTCCCTCAATCACTCGGTCTACTTAAACAGCTCTAGCTTTGATTCCGCTTTGTCCTATTTTGCTCTGTTTGTCTATTTGATTTTATTTGACTCCGATTCGTGAAAATCACATCATCTATCCAGACTTTTTAAAAATATATCCATCTTGGATTTTTTTTTTTTTTTTGGCATTTTGTCTTATTTTCTGGTAACAAAAAAACACCACAATTTCCAGTCTAGTCTAACGATGACTGATGAAGGATGAAACACTACGTGCACATGATCAGTGTGTCTTCTATTTATTTATTTATTGATTGATTTATTTATTGATTGATTGCCGGTTCAGTGTGGACGGAAAACGCAGCCTAAACCTAAAACCAGTTTTTTTAAAACCACATTTTTACCCAAATATGAACTAGTACAAAAAAGACTAAAGAGTATTATAAAAAAAATATAGGATGGATAGAATATAGTAATTACAGTATGAAATAAAAATATTTTCTTTTTTTTTCATAAAAAAAAAAATTCATCTCTGTTTCACTAAATGCAAATGTTCCAGTGTTTAACAGGTGTCTGGATTCCTCTAAAAAAAACACAAATAAAAAATAACAATTCGGTGCTAATTGTCACACTTTTAAGGTTTTCATTTGACTCTCCCTAAACAAAGAATATAGCAATAAAACTGGAAAAAATAAAAATAAATAATGGAATTACAAATAAAAAAATGGATTAAAAATTTTCCAGCCTTGAGTGAGATCCAGACCCAACATATTAATTTTAATCTTTTTTTTAAGTGATTTTAACACTTTTGCGCCACTATGTAAATTGATTGAGTGGCTTTAATGTCCTGTTGCTATGGCGTTCCTCACTTCCTGTGGACAGACAGCCATCATGAACCGTGTCTTTGTACCATGTGACATACTGACGGTATTAAAGGAGCCTTTCGGGAGTCGAACTCTGCTTATAACAAAGTCCCAGTTTATCGACAGCTGAAGCGACATTTATCTTTCAGGACGAGAATCTTATTGACCAGACGCTATAAACGCTCATCCATCAGCGCTGACGGCGTGCGATACGGCCACGTCACCAGTCTAAAACACACGTTTATACACGTTTGTAAGATATATCACCGTCACGTTATATTGATGTATATGAGAGATTTTTCTGGCTTGGTCGACTCGAGGACGTGTTCACGAGGCCGTATTTAAAACACCACTCGGACACTTATTACCCCGTTTCTCAGCGGCGAATTATACCGATGACTAAAGCGACGCAATAAACTTAAGATCAGCGGTGGAGAGGAGCCAAGACGCCGGGTGATGAATTGCTCTGAATTCTTCTCAGAGATGTTGGGTGCCATTTTTCCTCCAGACAGGTCACTTCCTGCGGGCATGCGCTTGTTTTAATGCTCTGTACCGAGTGACTGCTCTTGTTCAGAGCTCATGCCTTCGGGCCCCAGCAAATAAATTGCACTGGCTCCACTGTAGCGCTGCCTCGCGCCTCTTACTTAATGGATAACATTCCTGAGTGCACAAATATAAATTTTATCATGTTAGTGCTGGTGTCCTGAATGTGCCACACAACCCTTTTCTTTCCGCTGCTGCTAACAGATTGCTAACGTGTCACTCGCGGAGGTTTATTTCACATTAAAAAAGTTGCACTGATACACAGTTACACGTCTATAATGAAAAAAATGACCATAAAATTTTTTTTTAAAAAGTTTGGACGCTGTTTCTGAACCAACGTTCCTGTAGTTATGGACTCCTGATGATCACCGCACTTGAGCTTTTTCTTTGACTCATTGTGAAATTACTACATTTATTCATTTCATACATGTTTTTATCCAAAGCTACTGACCGTCACAGGGAGCGTTCCCTCTGGCTTTCTCATTAGGGAGCTAAATATAAATCTAAATCCGGATTTCTGTGAGAATCCGTCCACTGTTAAATAACACAAATAAAAATTCCATTCTTTTAAGATTGAGGATGTTTATTAAGAGTAAAGATAGTTCACAAAAGCACGATGGGGAAATTCCCAAAATCCCAAAACCATTATTCATTGTTCATGTCCGAGTGGGAACTGTATTATTTTTTTTTCCTTAAAAAAAAAAAAGCTTTCCAACTTTATTTCTGAGCCGGAAATTTCTTGAGTCTCTTCAGAGCTCCAGAAGTTTCTGGACATTATTTCAACACGGCAACACGGCAACATGGCCAAAGTTAGAACTTTGTTATTATAGAATTTGCTAAAATTTTTCATTTATTAAAGAACAACACGTTATACATTTTATCCATTAATAGTTACATTTAGTGGTTCTGAAACAACTTAGTTCCTGTTGTCGCTTACGTTACAGCAGCTATAAACAGTCGTTCCTTCACCAGCCGCTCTTTATTCTCTCTCTTCGAGTTAATAAGATAAAAAAAAATCGCAGCTTGTTACGCGTGTTAAACTCCTCTGTCCTGAAGATATCAGAAAAGTTACAGCTTTACCTCCGACTGCTGCAAAGCGCTGACACTGGAGACTCCTTCCATAAATCTTAAGTAAACATCTCTTTACAGAACTTCACCTCGTCAATATTTACACACGTTCCCAGGTCGCTTCACGAAAGCCAGCGCACTGAAACAGAAAAGCCGTGACTAACTTTCGCGCTGATGTTTGTAATGTAAGGACACACGGCCACCTGGAAGAGATTAGATAATGATCGCTGGCTTCAGAGGAAGTGCTCTGGGATTAGTTCAAGACGCTGGTCCTTCCGTTTTAACACCGAAAATCATTTCAGTCATTAATATAAATTTAGAAACACACAGCCGGTCTTTCTCAGAGTGATAAATGGCTGAAACATTGGTGCCAGTGCAGGAGTTGCTCTGATCACAGGGCATAAAACACACACACACACACACACACACACACACACACACACACACACACACACACGAACACGCACTGGTCTGGAGAGCCGTCAAACCTCCCAGAAGATAAATGTTCTTTATTGACCACAGGCCCAGCCTAGAAGACAATCGCTCATGATTAAATGTTTAGAAAGCTTAAGGAAATGGGCCGTTAAAAATAATTTCCAGACGCTTTTACAGACGTCCAGCCAAAAAAAAAGAAAGGAAAGCTTTGACCTTAGCAGCGTTCTCTTCACTGAAAGCAGCTCCATCTCGGATATTAACACTCCATCAGCTCATGTCTATCGTAAACCTCTCCAAAGTTCTGATGATCAAATGTTCTGGCACCCGTCGATGCTCAGTGTTCCAGATAAATCCGGAATGAGTAGCTGGTTTACGTCACACTCGCGCTAAAGCTGATGGAGGATCAGTGCAAATGGAGCGAGTTGCTACAAATTACAGCTCATTTTGAGTTTCAGCTTCATTCCCAGGAGTTATTTCTCAAATCAGAGAGCAAAGCTTTGTGAAACCTCACAAAGAAACCTTACAGAAAATTGACTGCCATTCGAACACATGAGACATGGTTGCAGTTCCACATGAATAAGCTAGCTAACTCAACATCTCGTCATCTCTTTAAAACATGTTCCTTGATAGTTCCTCGGGTTCTTAGCTTTCAGACACAGGGTTCTGCTTGGATTGGTTGCTGACTGTTGTAGAGTTCTACATAGAAGCCTTAAGGGTTCAATCGAAGAAACCGTAAACCTCACAGTGCAGTAAATAATGCACGAGTTACAGGAAGCTGGAAAAGCTGTAGTTGGTTGCAATGAATACAGGAAGTAAATAAAAAAATAAATATTAGAAATGTTATAACTATAGAGACAGGTGAAGACAGCTCCAGAATTATTGGCACCCTCGGTGAAGATGAGAGAATAAGAGAAGCAGATGAGAGAAATTGAGAGAACTTTTTGTTTAACTGAAATAAAATTTTCTAACAATTTAAAAAAAAAAAATGCTTAGCAAGGGTTTCATAAGAAATCCTAAGGGTGCCAATAATTGTGAGATGTGGTTTTTGTTATATAAGTGAAAATGAAAAGCAAGAAGATGTATTTTATATATATATATATATATTTTTTTTTTTTTATTGAAAATGTTTAAAAAATAAAAGTAGAAGTTTTATTATTAAATAAAAGTATAAAAAAGTAATGGAATTTATTTAGATAATGTAAAATATTGCACAAAAACAGGCATAAAATAATAATTATTCTGTGCAAAATATGCCTGTATTTATCAATTCAAATAAATAAATAAATAAATAAATAAATATACTGGATTAAAGACAATTGCAAAATAGCCATGGAAATTTTAACAAAAAAATTTTAAATTTATTTATTTGTTTGTTTTTGTTTGTTTGCTGGAATGTTGCCCTGTATTTTTAAATCTTTAACTTAATCAAGTTTTGTAATAATGGAATTAGTTTTATTCTCAAAATCTGCCAAAAGCCTAAAATTTGTCAAAAACTTTACTAAAAAAGAGCTGAAAATGGCAAGACTTCGCTTTATCACACAGTCTATAGCGTATCTCTTTATTTGCTCACTGTATTTACACATCAATTAATGCTTTAATGTTTGTCTTGCAGTTACCATGGCGACTGGGCATCATTCTGGTGATGGTGACCTCTGGTGTTGAGCCACGGGATCATCAGGGGTCAAGGTGGGGTCACGGTGGGGTCACTGTAAGGTCATGCTGGGGTCATTGGGGGGTTGTTGTGATCCACATACAGATTTGCAGGCGTGAGATTACGTTAATAAGCAGCTTGACGTTATTCCGCTCCACGTCTCTACGGAATAAATATTCTGCTTATGTTCTGGGTAAAATTCCGCTCGCACTTGGTGTGGAATCAATCCGACGGATTTAACGTCGCTCTTAATTATCCGCTTCAGCTGTTTCTAAAGCACGGATGAATTTAAACGTAGAGACG
>CM074998.1:773308-778308 GCA_037576825.1 Pangasius krempfi | reverse complement strand
AATATTTACGGATATCTTTCGACTGTACACGCCCTGATTTCCCGGAATCCAGCCGAGGAGTTTTCGCTTCATCACGCCGAGACTCTCGCGGTCCTGAAAGAGTAACGAGGTTTAATGAAACGTGAAACGATGCTGAATTGTGGACAGATGTTCAAAAATAGAGCCTCAGTCATGATTATAACTCACACAATCCCTGAGCAGTGGAGCGTAAAGAGACGAGAAAAGAAGTTTTTCCTAAAGAACACGTACTGTACTGCAGCAGGCACTTTTAATTAGCATTAGCACTATTGCTATCGTTGTAATAATAAAGAAGCTACTTTATCGTTCTATTATATTTCTGTCACACTTGACTTTTAAACATTTTAGATCATGTAGATCAGTCGAGGCAGCATGGGTTTACTACAGAGTTAGCAAGAAGCTAGCTACAACTACAAATAGTGATGCTAGTAGCTATATTTTTACACTGCTACGTTTTTTTGTTTTTTTTATCAAACAAATTGCAAACAAATTGCATCCGTCCAGAATGGAGTTCAGTACTTCTAGTTCTTCTAGTGTAGAACGTCTGTAAGTAGAACCTCATGATGTTATGCCTGCAGAATAACAGGACTGCGCTATAATTACGAACATACAGTACATTTTTTACCGTTTCCAAACGTGAAAGATTGACTCGAAAGTGGATAAACGTTTGTTTGTGACCTCAGTGTACTGAAAACGAGAATAACGTCAACATCGAAAAACTTTAGCACTGATTTAAAGACACAAAAATGTGGAAAATCTTTGTTTATTTGTTAGCTAGTTATCAGAAGTGATAGCGTTAGCTTGTTATATACAACTTTTTGACCCTAGCGAAATCTTTGTTTCAGAGATTGTTCAAAGTATGTGCGACTGGTTTTGTGAAATAAAATGTGAACACGATATAAATAAAAAGTCAAGATTGATTTTGCTCAGTTTGATAAATTAGCTGTAATGAAGTTAGCGCCTTTTTTTAGTGCAGCGAGCTAGTTTATCAGAAAGCTCGTTCAGATGTAGCTTATCTTTCCTTATACAATCGTACACCATCAACAACATCGCCAGAGGATTTTACTACTTCCTGTATATTCATGATTTTATTACAGATGAACTGTATTATTATTATTATTATTATTATTATTATTATTAATAAACACAGAATTTATGATGTAACAGTTGTTTTTTCAGGTTGTTGTGTAAATGTTTTGTAGTTTTAATTGTCGTGGAGCACAACACACGCTGAGGACCGGAGCGTCGCCCCGCAGGCGGATCAAGTGGCATTAAGAAATTCAATAGGAAATTCCTGTAATAAATCACCAGGCAGGACGGGAGAGACGTATAAATCAATCTCCATTCTGTCCGAGAGGAAAGGAAAAGCCGCTGGTGCTGTTGTGGAGAGGAAACTCACGCTGTGGGGGGAATTTCAAATCTCTTCTGAGGGTTTGTGCAGTGAGCACATGCTCGTTTCTCTACACAGCCGACGAAGTGAACATTTCACACATCCAAATAAACTCACCTTTATTTCTTACTTCTTTCAAATGATAAAATACTCAAATGTGCTACAATAACCTGCTACCTAGCTGCAGAACTTTTCTTAATCAATCCGTAGCCCTGGGATTATTATTAGTTTAAAGTTGGCTCTTTTTTTATTACAAGATATTTATATGTAATTTAATATATTACTTTCTTTTAAAAAGAAAAGTATCTATATACATTAATATGTATTTATTCGTTTTTATTTCATTTGTGTTGAAATGTAATCGTCAACCCGCTGTGGTGTAAGAGGAATAAAACACTCAGGGACGTGCTGTTATAGGAAAATAATCAACTTCAGGGTGAGCGGAGTTACTGTTACCACTGATCTTTATTGATGATGGAGCTCATGATGGTGGCAGCAGAATGAGTTCAGACGTCTACAGAAACATTCTGTCTGACACTTTACAGAGAAATGCATCCAGTCTAATGAGGAGGAACTTCATCACGCAGCAAGACGACGACCCGAAACACACTGCAGCACAACAAAGGACTTCATCAGGGGGAAAAGTGGAAGGTTTTAGACTGGACGAGTCCATCAGCAGACCTTCACCCAACTGAGCAGCACTTCAGCTCCTGAAGAGGAGACTGAAGGGAGAAACCCCCCAAAACTAACACCAACTGAAAGAAGCTACGCTACAAACCTGGAAAAGCTTCACTAAAGAAGAACGCAGCAGGTCGGTGATGTCACTGGGTCATGGGATATGCAACCAAATATTAAGTGTTATTTACTTTAAGACTATCTGTTCCAATACTTTTGCTTACCTAAAAACTGGGGGATCAGCCACCAAAGGTGCCATGTTAAACACGTCTAGATGTAAATATCAGGAAACGAAAGCTGAAATTCTGATCTTTTGTCTCATGTTCATCTTCTTATCACAAACCAGTTTCAGTACTTTCAGAGGGGACTGTAATATTTGTGAAGCAAGCTGCACTACCGTCAGGGCTGCTGTTATAGAAAATTAATCAACACCTTCTGACCAGTCAGAATTCTGCAGCAGTGTCTGTTTCTGTCTGTTTATTTTACGTATTATTCCTTTTTACATTTACTGTTTTAGTTATACTGGAAATAAATTCAGTTAGTTTTATTCTTTTTTTTTTAACTGAAAGCAACACTTTAATAAGCCAATAGACATTTTTTTAACGATCTTGCATGAATAATTTCGGTATAAAACAGAGCCTAAGTAGAGCAACACACTATGGATTTTAAAACCGCTCGATATATCCTGCTGCCTCACGTGGCCCGATCTCTGCTCTAAATTATCTGGAGTATTAAGACACAGATTTACCTCTGCAAATGTATAAATTATTGATAGTCACAGGAGAAGATACAACTACTTTCTTCTGACCTTCATGCTGCTAAAATTGGGTTTTAAGGACCCACATGTCTGCTTTTTCTTTGACAAAAGAGGGTCAGCAGAACCGAAATGGAGTAATTAGTAAAATCCTGTGCCCTTGTGAAGGTCATTCTCTCAGCTGTATCCGTAAAACAAGCTGCTGGTCGCAGAAACGAGACGTTAAACACACCAGCGTGTCCATTCCACCCAAATGCCAAATGCTAATTTGATTCATTTGGTGTTTTTAATTTAGCATGTGGAATTAAATTCCATCCAAAAAAGGGCAAAAATATCATCTTCAGAATTTATTTTAATGTTGTCTTTCCAGCATCTCGCATCGATCGAATGTCTCTCGTACACGAGTTTCTTCTGGGTTTTAAAAATCAATTCAATCCAAAATCAATTACTCAGAGGTTACGATCCAGATTTACACGAATGCAATGACAAAAAAAAAGCCTTTCCATTCACTTCTCAAGTAAAATCCTAAATAGAAATATTCAGAATATCCAGAATTCCTCACTTCATAATTAGACGCCAGCTTGTTAAATTCAGATCATCTTCTCAAAACCTTACAATTTTAATAGCAATTTCAAATTTTCGACACGTTTGGGATTTTTGATGATTTTCAAAGCTTTGGAGTTTTATGAAATGATGAAACTCATGTTGGATTTGTGATCTCGGGTTAAAGATAGATAATTGTGCTTCATTAGTTTAGAGATATATCTGACATCTGTGTGTGTGTGCGTGTGTGTGTGTGTGTGTGTGTGAGAGAGAGATTTATACTCAGATGGAGATTAAAACACATGAACATGAAAATGTAAATGTCTACTTTCAGGAGGTCTGAGACGGATTTTAGCCAGTTTCAAAAATACAGTCACAGGTGTAATGAATACAAACATGGGGGATTATTTACTCCAGCATCCTGAGCGCACACTTTGTCCACTCAAAGTACAAATTACACAAAAGAACAGCTTACACGACTGTAAATGTAGTGTTTTAACTGATTAACTGTTATATTCAGTAGTATTCAATTCAATTCAGTTTTATTTGTATGGCGCTTTTAACAATGGACATGGTCACAAAGCAGCTTTACAGAAATAGATGGATTGACAAAAAATCTATTATAAATATTTGAATTTATCACAGTGAATTTATCCCTAATGAGTGAGCCAGAGGTGACGGTGGTGAGAAAAACCCCCTGAGATGATATGAGGAAGGAACCTTGAGAGGAACCAGACTCAAAAGGGAACCCGTCCTCATCTGGGTGTAACTGATAGTGCGATTATAAATAAACCCCTTCTATTATTGTGTACTATAAGGACAAATAGTGCAATTGTGCAACCAGTAAATTCATCACAGTTTCTGCAAGAAGTCCGGTTGGTTAAAATCCATCCACCGTCCACTGATGGAGTCCTGAGTACGAAGCTGCTCGTGGCAACCGCAGCCCCAAAGCCACTACAGCAATCGCTGCTAAATGCACTTTATCATTCTGAAATCATTCCACACTAGATGAAGCCGATTCTACACTCAACTGCACAAGGCTGTATGAAGTGTACAGACACGAACAAGAATGTTTTTTTTTTAAACCTGAGATCCTGAATGAATTCCTCACAGTTATTTTAATCTTTTAAAGCTAAATAAAATGGAAATCAAATCAGTGTGCTGTAGCAGAAAGAATTCTGTCTCCGTGTGAAAGAGCGCTTTCAGAGCCGCGGGTTGCACATCACTATCCAATCCCACTCGGCTAGGTTAGACTCCGATCAGTGGCACATGCCGGCTCAAAGACTCGATTTTTCGAGTGCTGCCGAGACCGAGGGAGTTTAACATGGCGGAAAAACCTCCCTGTTGTAGACATCACATCCTCCATCCATCATTATGCTATAAAGAGTTTTTAATATTAGATCTTTTACGTCTAAAGCGCTTATTGTTAATGAAACCGTTACTGATCAGGAGTTTGATGTACTGTGTTTAACAGAAACGTGGATTAAACCAAATGAGTTTGTAGCATTAAATGACGCTAGTCCTCCTGGGTACAGTTACATACATTCAATTTCAATTCAATTCAGTTTTATTTGTATAGCGCTTTTTACAATGTCATTGTCTCAAAGCAGCTTTACACAA
>CM074998.1:739119-750937 GCA_037576825.1 Pangasius krempfi | reverse complement strand
AATCTCAGGTAATCGCATGTAATCTCAGGTAATCGCATGTAATCGCATGCAATCACAGCGGAGCTGATATTCAGTACAGCAGCATGATTGTGAGTGCGATCCAATCAGATTAGTAAACCAGAACTAACTGTTGTTAAATAAACATTGTAGTTTCATAAATAATTATATAAATATGGAAAATATGTCTTATAAATGTATTATAACGTCATGAGGTTGTATTTATAGATAGTCTTCCATTACGTGACGTCGATAGAACATTGTTTCCATACGTAAGGAATAAAACACCCCGAAGTGTTTTATTCCTCTTACACCACAGTAATTCACCAACAATTACAATATTTCTTTAATTAAAGAATGACCTGTCATACCTTTATCCCTTTTTAGTTACATTTAATGTTAGTTCCTGTTGTCACTTACGTTATAGCAGCTATAAACAGTCCCTCCCTCGCCAGCCGCTCTTTATTCTCTCTCTTCAAGTTAATGAGACAAAACTTTTTGCAGCTTGATGTTTAATTGTTAAAGAGAAACCACAAAGCGTAAAACCTCCTCTGTCCTGAAGATGTTGGAAAACTTAAAGTTACAGCTTTACCTCTGGCACTGGAGACTCCTTCCGTACGTGTTAAATAAACACATTCCTCCTTACAGAAAACGTCACCGTATCAACAATCACACACACAGTTTTTAAATCTGTTTATTATTAGTAAAGCGTGCTCTGTACGAGTCCCTGTGAATGATCTGTTACTATAGAAACGATAATGTATTGGACCGAGCACATTTACAAAAACCTTAAAAAAATGAATCAAGACCTCCTGACCAATCGAAATCCAGAATCCAGAATTCAACAGCAGTGTAGGATTAAAATACTTAAACACACGATGCATTATTAGATACCTGTTGTTGTTGTTGTTGTTGTTGTTGTTTTTTAATAATAGCATTTAAAATGCTAAAACACTTAGTCCAGGAAAAGGAAAAGAGGAAGGACAGAAAGACGAGAGGAATCGATGCGGGAAAGTGACAGCGTTATTTAAAGAGCTGCTCCGCAGTGTTAATGCACTATTAGCACTCTCCGGTTTCAGCCGGCGGTTTGCTGGAGCCATTTGGGCTTCGGTCGGATTTCATGTAGCTGTCATGTCGCTTCTGCACAATTTACTCAGCACAATTTACTCAGCGGTGGAGGGAAGAGGAGGAGGAGAGGTGGAGGAGAGGTGGAGGAGAGATAAACGATGGGAACATGTGGTCATTGCAGATGTACGGAGATATCAGTCACACACACACACACACACACACACACCGGGCTTCACGATACACACGCTGATTAAACACGGCGGATAAACACACATCCAGCCTCTCGCAGGGAAAGTCAAGGGTTTGTCTTTCATATTCATACCTTCATATATTCAACAGGAAGTGTTTATCATGTCTCATTGTGTCATTTCCTGTCTCTTACGGACTTACTGTACTTCATGCTAATCCTTGTTTACATATTAGTATATTTTACGCTAAAGGTGCATTTAAGTAGAAAACAAATGTACTTTATACAACAGAAACGTTGTAAAGATCGAAATTAGGTCACTCTTTGACCCCGCCTCCTATCTACACAAAGCCCCGCCTCCCTCATTAATCTATAGCTATATAGTAAGTATGTGACTAAATTGGCATCATGCCATTGGCTATGTACGTGAAGCCCCGCCTCCTGGATTAATCTACGTTAGTTTGTTAGCTATGCAGCAAAATTCCACTGGTCAGTTATTACAGTTTAACTCTAAACAAGCGGAATTCTGACAAATATACATTTAATTTAAAGTGTTTTCTTTTAATTTTTATT
The DNA here is from genome assembly GCA_037576825.1 of Pangasius krempfi. Taxonomy (NCBI): domain Eukaryota; kingdom Metazoa; phylum Chordata; class Actinopteri; order Siluriformes; family Pangasiidae; genus Pangasius; species Pangasius krempfi. The sequence goes on along the minus strand of CM074998.1, from coordinate 749,112 downwards.
TATATTAAAATATTTAATGTTTATATATTATATCTTAATATTTATTAATATATAGCTTTAACGGATTAGACTTTATTCTGATACGATAAAACAAATATGTATTTAAATATTTAATATTTATATTGAATTGAATGTTTACATATTTATTATTTATTTATTAGGCTACAGTTTTATTCTGGTACGATATTAATAATAATAATAATAATAATAATAATAATAATAATAATAACAATAATAATAATAATAAAATAAATGAATGAATTAGTTAAATTATATTTTAAAGTTTATACATTAAGCTAATCATTTATCAGTGCTACTTGGTTGATAAATTTGGAATAATTATAAGCTGCATCACTTTTAAAAAGTGGCCATGTTTTCATCTCACTACTGAAAATTGTGCTAGTTAAATTACGTAGCTAGCTAAACCGAAACAACAAGATTTAAAAAAAACTTTATATTAAGGAGGTGAAGTTTGTAGAAAGTGTCATTTATACGTTGTTCTGCTGAACCCTTGGAGTCTGAGAGCTGGATGTTGAATTTTTCATTCGGTTCGTATCTTTATCCCCCTTCAGACTCAGGAGCGTCCTGGAGCCCACACTTTAATGTCTGCAGCGCCGGTGTTAAGCGGGAGTGATCGATTTGACGTTCCTGGGGAAGAATCTGACACTTTCTTATGGATCCCTGAGATAAGAGACAGACCTGCTGCCCGCTTTTTCTCTCCTCCGTCCTCCACAGCATCGAGGTCAAAAGAGTCGCTCGGGCCAAGAGAGAGAGAGAGAGAGAGAGAGAGAGAGAGAGAGAGAGAGAGAGAGAACCAGGGCTGCAAAAGGGACTTGAGGGATTTCAGAGAGCAGGATAATCACACGATCGGATTGGGAAAAAAGATGCTCTGGAAAAGTGTCAGGACTCTAAAATCAGCTAGCAAAGATTCCTTACGTATAAACTTATAAACTAGCATCGGCTGCATGTGCACGACAAAATACGGCGCTTCAGGAAACAGTGACGCAGATTAAATTTTTTAAAAATGACATCAGTTACCAGACAACGACTAGCATCAAATAGGGGCTAGCATGACTTGAATCTCCCCGACGGGATCAGTGCACAGAAATGTATGGTGCTTCTGGAAACTCATCAGCATCAACTAGCTAATAGTCACTAGCTTAATAGCAGCTAGCATTAATAGCATTAATGGCAACTAACATTACATCAGCTAGCATCAAATAGCAGCTAGCATTAATGAGCATGACTAAATACGGTGCTTCAGGAAACTGTAATGAGCATTTAATTGGGAAAAAGGAGTTTTGCAGTTAGCAAAACGGACTAGCATGAAATCATGACTAGCATCAAATGATGACTAGCATCAGCCGCATGCATACAACCCAATATGGTGCTTCAGGAAACAGTGACGCAGATTACTGCAGTGTTATTATTTGCGATTCCCGCTAGCTAACATAAAAACGAATAACTGATCGTTTGTGTTGTTGCGTCATCTTTACGTCTCTCTGAGCTACAAAGCCGGCGGTTATGACGTCCTGAAAGTGTCGTAACAACCTTATGTCACCTTACGACAACAAAAATCTCTCACTCGAGCAGCAAAGGCAGTCGAGGCCTGTCGGAATTAAACGTTTATTTCTACATAATATTTAGGTTTAAGTTTGTGAGTTGTTGTGAAAGGCTTATGTAGGTGTTATGTAGCATTATGAACACCTCATTTAATGCTCTAGAGGTCTGAACACATGTTTGGAAGAGAATTTGATCACTGCTTAAAATCTTAACTTACATGTTAGGCCTAGAGCTACATCAGGTTATTTATTTATTTATTTATTTATTTATTTATTTATTTATTTAAGCATTTTATAGAAATTCATAAAAACGGATTTGAATTATTTTTTTAGTGTTTTGTTTGTTTATGTAATTCGAATATGTGTTTATAATTTAAACTTCAACTATACTTTTATTAATTTTGTTTCATAAATGGTTTATTTATTAAATATGTATTTATTTTTATTCATATTTATGAAATGAGAAATATATGGAAAATGTCTTTTATATCAGTTTAAATTATATAAATCTATGTAGGCTGTTTGGTAAAGGTTCATAAAAATGAATAAATGAACAAATTAATTAATAAAAAAATAATAATTGTGAGGTCTGTAATGAGTAATAATTTTATTTAAAAAATAATATTTCAATATTACACTAAAAAAATGGCAATAAATCATTTTTCATTACCAATTTCTTCCTAACTTTTTTTTTTTAAAGTTAAGCAAAAAAAAAAAAAAAAAAAGAGAGAAAATGCTCATTTTTGATGACAACAAAATATATATTTTTTCTCCAGATACAGAAACGGAGCTGAGGAGAGATTTAAACTCTGCGCTACGGTGCTTCTGCGTCGCTGAAGTAATGACCTCGAGTCAGAACGTTAATGAGAAGTAAACAGGAAGCCGGACAGGCGCTAACGGCGACGCTAGTTCCTCATCAGAGGCCACTTCATGGCCTTCACTTAGCACACAGATGGAGTCGTGCAGGAGCAGGAAGTAATAGAGCAGAGCCCGTGGCGACACTCGTCTGTTTACCGCCTGACGTCCGGCGGGAAATCAGCGGCCGGGTTCAATTCTCTCCGTCTGTTGTGTTTTTTTTTTTCTTTTTCTCTTAACAAAGTGCACGCTGACCTTTCAACACGCAGCGTCCCTCTGAGAGAGTCGATGTGGAACTCCCCGGTGACGGACAAAGGACAGACCCACTGCTGCACAGCCACTCAAAAACACTACAGTGTGTGTGCAAGGGTGTGTGTGTGTGTGTGGGTGTGTGTGTGTGGGTGGGTGTGTGTGTGTGTGGGTGGGTTATTCTTCCTAAAACACTGCACATACTCTCAAACCTCCAGCTTTGCTTTTCTTCTCTTTCTGTCAGTACCACAGGAGACGCGCTGCGGACAAACAGCAGGAAAATTACCGTATTTTCTGGACTATACGTCACTTATTTGTTTTTACACCTTCACATAAACAGCAGAAAACCAAAACTAATATAATATAATATAATATAATATAATATAATATAATATAATATAATATAATATAATATAATATAATGCGCATGGTTCTGGCTGTAATATTCCTATTTATTAGTGTATTTACGGTAAGAGATTTACTACAGTATTTACGTAAATTAAACTATGTGTAAATTAGCATGACATTTCGTGTGTGTGTGTGTGTGTGTGTGTGTGTGTGTGTGTGAGACAAATCAAACATAAAATATAAAATTCCGTGGTACAAATGAAGTATTTTTTGATACAACTATCATCCAATAAATAATATTTTTTTTAAACATAACATTTTTAATTGTATAATTATTTATAAGATTTTTTTTTATTTTTAGATTTTCCATCATTTACATGTTTGTTCTCATGAAGCATAAATTCTGTTATATTTAGAATATTTTAGAATGTCCAAAGTATTTTATGTGATTACTTCTTCCAATTTTTAAAAAATTAAAGGATTATTTATCATTAAAATGTTTTATTTATCAATTAGCATGAAAATATGTTTTATTTAAGCTAAATATTATAATTAATGTATGCTAAATGTTCATATATATTATAAAATAAAAAAAAGAAAGTGATTTTTGCTCTCAGTCACTAAGAAGCACAAATAATATTTTATTTTTATATTTTTTTCTTTAATGAAACAAATGAAGCTTTAAAATGTTCACTTAGCATAAATATTGTTATATTTAATTTTTTTAATTTATTTGAAAACATTTAAATCTAAATCTAAACATTTTTTACCCAAAATGTTTCATTTATCAGGTTTTTCATTGCTAAAAATTAAATTGGACATTTTATGCAAAAAAAAATCATGTGGACGTATCAGTTAAAAACTGATGCAAATCAGCGCATATTTGTATATTTTACTTCTATTTCCTGAGTATATTCTAGTAAAAATGCCCAAACTTTGTCGCCATAGTGCAGTTAGCTAAAACCAAAAGTAACACTAAAGGCACAAAAACTAAATGTGTCTGCACCATAGGGGCAGTATAAACATTATTATTTTGCCAAAATAATCTCCTGCTGTATTAAAAACAATTAAAAACAATATGGCAACAAACCACTTTTTTGGTAATTACGCCACCTCTTTAAATTTTTTTATTGTATTTTATTTTTAATTATAACGTCAGAAGCCATGTCTCTGTCCAATCAGATGAGAGGCTGAAGGGGGTTTGGCCTTTTGTCTGGGGGTGGAGTAGTTCTTTCAGGAGCCATAGCCGCACGGGACACAGCGCCGGTGTTTAAAACAAACTGCATGTGCATCGATATGTAAAGAAGTATATTTGATTGTTTCAAGACATATTTTGTTTTCATTTCTAGACTAAATCTGTGTTTTTTCATCCATTGCCTCGGAGCAATATTGTGCAGTTAGGCCACTTTTGTTAGGGCAAATTCATGCTCAAGCACGGACGTGTGTTAGGATGCATGATTATGATCATAGTCAATGGTTTGCTTTACTGTCTTCTAATAATATCTACTATTTTATCGGAGGAAAGGCCGTGATCGGGCAGTCCGGCTCATTCCTTCAGACAGCGAGGACCGAGAGCTCGACGGTGAGGAAGACTGGGCACCAGAATCAGGTCCGAGAGGCAGTTAGGAGGTCAGGGGTCAGTCAGTAGATTAACATCATATGTAACGTGTGCGGTGGATGAAGAGAGGTATTGTTTACGACACATGCTAATTTTACGCTTCCTGCAGATGGCCTGCCTGTTGATAATGAGCCTGAGTTTGTGGATGAAGATGTTGGTGACATATCAGAAGATAATGTTCCTTCCTTTGCCGGTGGAGAACACGAGCCCACAATGCCAACGTCGCTGCTTACCCAGAATGGCAGGGCAGATGATACCAGGTCCCCCGTCCAGTGCTTCAAGCTGTTAAGACATTCTGGAGGTAGTTGTAGAGCAGTCAAATCTATTTGCTATACAGTGTGACTCCAACAAGCCCCTTAACCTCAGTGCTAAAGAATCTGAGCAGTTTCTGGGTACCGTGGTGTACACGGCATTGTGTGGATTACCAGGCACTGAGTGGCCCAAGTAACTGACACCTTGGCACTGAATAGATGGGAGGCCATCAAAAACCTCCTTCACTTCAACAATGATGAAGAGAAACAAAAGGAAAATGATTTGATGCGCTGCACAAGATCCGACCACTGGTCACACATCTTACCTCAAAGCTCAAGATGATCCCAATGGGTGAGAAGCTGGCTGGAGATGAGCAGATGGTCCTGTTCAAGGGAAGAAAGGAACTGAAGAAATACCTGCCAGCAAAACCAAGGAAATGGGCCTCCAAGGTAATCTTCTTGGCTGGGATCTACACAGGGAGATTTGTACAACCCCCTGAGCTAGCAGATGTGGGAGCAAGTGGCAGTGTTGTCCTCCTCCTAGGCCAGCTTATACCGAAGCAAGAGAACTAGAAGCTCTTTTCGACAATTGGTTCATGAGAGTCCCTCTTGTACTCACACTGGCTCAGGAGGGAATTCACTGCACTGGTACTGTCCGTGGAAACAGACTAGCAGGTGACTCTTCTGAGGGATTACACTGGAGCACACCCAGTCACCGAGGTTGACAGGTGGGATAGCAAACAAAAGGTGATCAGAAAAAGGTGAAAGAATATAGCAAGAATATGGGTGGGGTGGAGCTACCTGACTCGCTGAGTACACCAGTCGCACCACCGGCTGGTGTTTCATTTCCTGGATATGACCACTGTGACTGCGTGGCTGCTCTGTAGAAGAGATTGTGACAGCACTGGCATGAGAAAGGAGGAACAAATGAGGCTGTATACTTTCACATCATACATCGCTGAAGGACTCTGCAAAAGTAGAAAGAGTCTGGAGCGCAAGAGCGGTCGTCCCGGTTCCACAATTGCTGGTGAGTCTGAAGAGAAGAAGAGAAAAAGACCCGCTGCACCCATTCCAGTCCCTGATGTGCGCCTGGACGCCACAGGACCCTGGATGATTATGGCTGAAAAGAAGGGGAGATGTTACCACAAGCTACCAGGATGCAAAGGTCCACCAAAAGCCAAGTCCCGGAAATGTGATGTGCACCTCTGTTTCACATCCACCAGCTGCTGCTTCCTGAGGTTCCACACAGAACAGGAAATCAGACTGATTCATTACCCCACACAGACACGTTCAGACACACAGCAACACACACTCTCGCACACAGACACGTGCACTCAGGCCAATGCTAAACACACACACACACACACACACACACACAGTCGGTTGGTCATTTAGTTGTTGGTTTAAATGCTTGTATGAAATGTGAAAAGTCGTTTATTTGTTTTTAGCTTTATATTGCGATTGATAAACCATTTGTGGATGTTTCTTGAAATTGAACGTTTTCTAATGCAGATGTTGCTTGTTTTCTCCTTATTCTACTTATTATATACACTATAGATAACCTTGGCATTTTAGTGATGCCTCAGGATGCACACTGTTGCCCTGAGGCAAGAACCCAATATCTTTTATTATTTATATATTATCAGGGATCTCCGGAAAAGTAGGGTGAAATATTAATTTCCTTAAAAAATAAAAATTCATGCCATATACCTGTTTATACATGTAATGTAATTAAGACCATTTGTTTATTTTATAAAAAGAGCATTTATTTCAAAGATTTTCCGCTTCGTAGATTGAAGCACATAATAAAGCAACAGTACAATGTTCATAAAATATAAGTGTGATGCTGTAACAGTTTCTTACATGTCGAAATACTGATATTCGTATGTATACTAAAATAAGAACTTTTAAAATTGTACAAATAGTTACCATAAAATCGACATAGAAATTAGCCGTTCTTTCACCGCGACAGGACAGATTGCTATTTTTCTCACAAGAGAGAATAAAATACGCCAAAAAATATTAAAGAAAATTAAAAAAAATGAAGACACTGGAAATAATGATAGTCATAATAATAATAATAATAATATCATAATAAAATAATAATCATAATAATCATAATAAAAAGACGTACGTGAAACCGGTAGGCGTGAGTTTGATCCTCAAGAGACTGCACATTTGTACTGTACACAGGTTATATGGGTTTTAGTTTGTTTTAGGATATAGATTTCGATTTTTAAAAAAAGAAATGCACTGCGCTGCGAGAGTGTCCGTGATTTAAGGCGGTTTCCGAGCTCACGTGTCTTTCTGCGTGATTGTTCATCAGGGACATGTTTCTAGTATTATTATTCATGGATTTTCTCATTTCTGCGTAAGATAATACAGATGAAAGCAAAAATAATACAAAATTTAAAAAAAGACCAGTTTTGGGTCGTTCCTCTGATGTCCTGATGGAGGCGCTGTTGATGGGGGACACGTCTCGAATCGCTGACGTATTTCTGTGTGTTGTGTTAATAAGGCAACTGTTTTTCTCTCTCTCTCTCTCTCTCTCTCTCTCTCTCTCTCTCCGGCGTGAGCTCGTTCACAGTATCAGCAATCAACGTCGAATACGTCGCGTCCCACACACGCGCTGCTTTGACTTTCCGTACGTCCCGTGTCAGAGGTGTTTGTTTATTTATTTATTTTTTACATATTTTAATTCCTTTTATTAATTTTTTTTTTTTTTTTTTGTCTGCTCCATCTGTTCTGATCACGCCTACGTAAAAGATTCCTAGCAGTATACTCGACGTATACTGGAACAAAAAAAACGACCTAAATAGATGAAAGTCGAGGAATTGCTTATAGTAAACGTCACACAGCACACGTCGTTAGTGGAAGTGATGGAAAAAGGGGGAGGGGAGCTGTTTTGGGTGGCCGGGTTTTTTTTTTTTTTTTTGCGAAGACGAACGTGATCCGTCGTTAAGAGTTGTCTTCGGTTGCCGAGTCTTTGGTGCCGTACAGATCGGCTAGTTTTTTGAAACGCGGCCCCCAGTTCTGGAGGTAGTCGTAGTCCAGGTCCGAATCTGTGGTCACCGATTCCAGCGAGCTCAGAGAGCCGGCGATGGAGCCCCGCCCCTCATAGCCGTACACCTGGATGGAGTCGTACGGAGGCGCCGTGGGGTCGTTGTCGGCGTCGCACACTCGCGTCTTGATGAACTCGTCCACGTCGACGCCGTTGCCGGCGGGTCTGAGTCCGGCGCGGACGCTGTAGCTCAGCTCGGGTTTGATGTCTTTGCGAGGCAGGAAGCTGTTGATGCCGTCAGGGTTCTGCAGCGTGGCGATGTCGAACGCCTCCGTGTCCTCCTCACCGCCGCCCTCGTCGTCGTACGTGATGATGTTCTCACGGATGTCCTCTTCTTCAAACACGATCAGAGGCTCCTTCTTCTGACGGCGCAGAGCCACGAAGAGCACCACGATCGCTGTGGAGGAACATCAGTCCAGTCAATATTTATTTATTTATTTATTTATTTATTTATTTATTCACTCATTTATTCACTTATTCATTCATTCATTTATTACATGTATTTTTAATGCATTCCATTTATTCTGTCTGTAAAAAAAAAAACCTAGATAAAACCTGCTAAATAAATAAATAAATAAATAAATAAATAAATAAACAAACTGGGGGCTTTTCTACCTTAAATATAAAATAGTAGGTGGAGTCAATGCGAATCGAATAATTTGTCACCTGATTTTTAAAATCCCAAAATGACGCCATTATTTTATTAATGTTTCTCAAAATTACAGTAAATTCCATTATCTAAACATTTAGAAAAAAATGCAATTATGACTTCTTATTTTATTTTAAATTTGAAATCTTTGAATTTTCAATATTTGCTGCTTGCTAACACCTCTGATACTAGCGGCATCTCGGAAAAAGGTTTTCATTCAACCCGTTTATTAAACACTGTATTTATCTGAGTCTTAATTAACACATTTAATCGAATTGAATGATTGATAAACAGCAGTGGACTGCGATGTTGTTGTTGTTGTTTTTTGCGTTACCGAGCAGGATGACGATGCAGGCGAGGATGGCGATGAGCGCTCCGGTGCTGAGGCCCGCTGGCAGGAATAGCGGTTCCACGTTACAGGACAGGATGGTCTGTTTGGCGTCGCAGCTGCACACTCGGATCAGGAGGGTGTTGGTGCTGCTGAGAGGAGGAACGCCGTTATCGCTGATCTCGATGGGCAGAGCGTAAACGTCCTGCGTCATCCTGCTGAAACTCTTCCGGATCACCACCACCGTAGCTGTACTGTCTGCAGAGTTCAGCAAGAAACGACAGACGGGAAAACGTCAGTGCAGTGAAAAGAAGCAACAGGATTATGATGCTTGGTATGTATTAAGTTTGCAATTAATTCTCATATTTATTGTTTACATTATTTGTATGTGCATCATTTATAGTATTTGTATATTTTGTCCATCGGTTTCATCAATTCTACAGAGACAACTTCCTGATTCTGAGTCCTCTGATAGTGTGATGGTGATTCTTCTGATAATTGAGTCAGATGGTTCTTATAAACTGATTCTGATTCTTGTAATTAATTGTTTCTGGGGGTTTTTTTCTGGTAAAGTGATTCTGATTCCTCTAAAACTGTGATTCTGACTCTTCTGATAATGCGTTTCTGATCCTTCTCTTATAGTGATTGTGATTCTTGTAATAAATTGATCAGTATTCCTCTGATAAATTAATTGTGATTCTAAAAGTGATTCTGACTCTTCTGATAAAGTGATTCTGATTCCTCTGATAAAGTGATTCTGATTCTTCTGATAAAGTGATTCTGACTCTTCTGATAAAGTGATTCTGATTCCTCTGATAAAGTGATTCTGACTCTTCTGATAAAGTGATTCTGATTCCTCTGATAAAGTGATTCTGACTCTTCTGATAAAGTGATTCTGACTCTTCTGATAAAGTGATTCTGACTCTTCTGATAAAGTGATTCTGATTCCTCTGATAAAGTGATTCTGATTCTTCTGATAAAGTGATTCTGACTCTTCTGATAAAGTGATTCTGACTCTTCTGATAAAGTGATTCTGACTCTTCTGATAAAGTGATTCTGATTCCTCTGATAA
>CM074998.1:711361-722271 GCA_037576825.1 Pangasius krempfi | reverse complement strand
ATCTGTCCACCATACAGATCCCTCAGGACTCCATAAAGATCTGTCCACCATACAGATCCCTCAGGACTCCATAAAGACCTGTCCACCATACAGATCCCTCAGGACTCCATAAAGATCTGTCCACCATACAGATCCCTCATGACTCCATAAAGATCTGTCCACCATACAGATCCCTCAGGACTCCATAAAGCCTCTCCAGTCACTCTGCACTCCACTGACACTCCACATTTCATTCATGCATTTCATGCACAGTATAAAGCAGAGGTTCTCATTTCACTGCAAGTTATATTCTGTATATTCTGTAACTACGTATGTGACGAATAAAAATCTTGAATCTCGTCATTGGAGACTGGACTCCTGCGACTCGCCCCAGCAGCTCTGGCTCTGAGCGCCAACTGATCCAGAATGCAGCTCATGGCTGGTGTTCAACCTTCCTAAGTTCTTCCACACCACCCCACTGCTGCGCTTCCTCCACTGGCTTCCTGTAGCTGCTGCATCAGATTTAAAACGCCTATAAAGCCAAAACCGGACCAGCACCCACTTATCTCAACGCTCTTATCACACCTCGCGAGGCACCACGCTCCCTCCGGTCCTCCAGCACCTCTCGACTGATCCCTCCATCTCTCAGGGTAAGAGGAAGACCTGCATCCAGACTCTTCTCTGTCCTGGTGCCGAGGTGGTGGAATGAACTTCCCCTAGATGTCCGAACAGCCGTCTTCAAACGACGTCTAAAGACCGACGTCTCGCTAAATTAGCACTTTAGTTAAAAAGCATTTCTGTAAGTCGCTCTGGAAAAGCGCGTCTGATGTAAAATTCTATAAATAAATAATGTAGGTTATTTGCAATCAGTGGACAATTTATCATTAACCTTTAACTTATTTATGCAAATTCAGTTCGTTAGAAAAGAAATGTTCGATGAGTGGAGTTTGTTTTTTTTTAGTTTTGTAACGCAAGCAAATATGCACCAGTTTCGCACAGCGCAACCTCAAACAATGTTTCTATACAAACAGTTTCATAAACCTGCAAAACAGCCGTGCATTAAGAATGAAAACACAATTTAAAATTGGAACAAAGTGGAACATTTCTACAAAAATATACTTAATGTGCGGCTGAAACGTTCCTGTAAACAATGGAATAAATGCAGCTCTCATGCTAACAGCCGTGTTATTTCAGGTGTTTTAGCGTCTGCTCTTATTGCAGCAGGAAATGACTCTTTTAGTGGAATGCCTCCAACACACACACACACACACACACACACACACACACACACACACACACACACACACACACACACACCGTTTTGTGCTGATTTTTAGAGCTCGGGGACTCTGTGACCGAAACCTCACACAGATTTATTGAAGAGATTTCAGCAACAAAAAGAAAGATAACATCTTTGTGCTTAGTGTGCAGTTTGACACGCACACACACGCACACACACACGCACACACACGCACACGCACACACACACGCACACACACACGCACACACACGCACACACACACACCTTCATTCCATTTCTCTGAATTTTTTATCCGGTCTTTCACACTACAGATCCTCGCCGTCGTCCTGCTGTCTGCGTTTAACAAACATTTCAATAATTAATCGCGCGATGATGTCATCGATTGCGTCAGCCAATCAAACGTCTTCTGCACTTCTGTGAGCTTTTTGCACTTTCAGTGCAGCCTCGTGTTCACACTCTGAGACCCGAGATGGAGAAACGAACAAATCTTATTAATCTTATGAAATCATTTAATGCGTCACTTTAGTGAGAAATTATTCTCAAGATCAAGACTTTGGACTTTTATTGCGATAAAATTGGTTTTATATTTTAATATCCACCAAAAGGTTGTGTAATTATTCATATATCAGTTATAACGCTGATTAAGGCTAGGACATATGATGACATAATCACAATATCATGATGAATTACATCACAAAGTTTTCTGAGATATTGTATCACAGATATCCGGATATAGATTTTACTAATTATTTTTATTTCGATTTTTATGTTTAATAAATATAAACTGACTGGAGGAAGCTGATGTTAACATTTTGTACTTAAACAATTAAATTGGAAGATGTTATAACTTTGATATTTGATTATTATTTTTTTTGTCCATTTCTCCATTTAAAATATTTTTTCCTTATCAATAAAAATGTTTGATCTAAATATTAAAAAGAAAATATATTAGATATTTGTAGACATTAAAAAATCGTTTTTAACTTTTTGAAACTATTGTTTTGCTGCTAGTTTGTGAAAAATATAAAAAATATCGTGATATGATATTGTTGTCATATCGTTCATAAGTGTTAAAAATACAATATAATTATAAAATAAAGTAGTAGACGTTAGTGTTTGTGTTTAAAAAGTAATGAATATTGAACACAACTGAACATAAATTTGCGATGTTTTATATTGAATACAATAAATCTTTATCATCATAATATTATCATTAGGAAAAAAAATCTAAATCAACAACTTTATAATTAAAACAATTTCCAGGAAGAATACGAGAAACAATTTTTCTTTTTTTCTAACAAAAAAATTAATGATAGTATTTACGTCTCAAAATTATTGGCATTCCTACAGAATATATTTAAATAAATACAAACAAATGTCATTCTTGACAAACTAAAAAGAAGTAGATTATTTTCCTACAGAAGAATTTTTATAAACTTTCGCATTATCAGGTGTTTTTATTCCGCTTCAGGTGGCAGAAATGGCTTTTCACAAATTTATTACCTGCCCTTCAGTCGTATTCATTTACACACAAAATATTTATGACTTTCAGGCTACAGGTGACGATTTAATCGATTTGCATTGACTCCGCCCCCCTGGATTTTACACATCTAGCTAAAAACGCACCACATCACGTATACATTAAAGCAAAGACGCAAAATGGAGGGTTTTTTTACACACACACACACACACACACACACACACACACACACACACACACTTTAAATCAGGGTCTGCGAGGTGTTTAGGAAACACTGACCTTGTGCGAATTTTGGCGGATTGTCGTTGACGTCCGTTAGCGTGATTTTCACCTGCGTCGTCCCCGAGAGGCCGCCCATGTGTCCCCCCATGTCCTTCGCCTGGATGACCACATCGTACTCCTGCTTAGCCTCTCGGTCCATGTTGGGCAGCGCAGTGCGGATAATCCCTGCAGAGAACACACACACACACACACACACACACACACACACACAGATATGGCATTAAGGACGGCTCTGAGCTCAAAATCCATTCTTAAGAAAACGAATCAGACTGAAATAAATCATAAATACACTGTGAGGAAACTCGAGTCGCTTCAGACCAGAAGGTTGTGAGTTCAAATCCCAGAACCACAAACAATATCAATACATTGCAGTGTTACACAACTGCATTAACACCAGGTTCTGTAATGAGAGTCATGTTAAATGTAATATAATAATAATAATAATAATAATAATACTATTTTGTCTGAAAGTATAAAAGTTTTACCATAAAACAACTGCCATGGGTTATTCCAAACAGTTTGTTTGCTTGTTTGTTTAATTTACATTTTATTTAATTTTAATGATAGAATTATGGCCGTAAATTTTACCTGTTGCTGCTATTTTTAAATTATTTAAAATTATTACATTTTAAAATTATTATTACAGTATTATTTATTCAGTCATTTATTTACATATTTATTTTTTTATGATATGAATATGGTCATAAACTAAACCTTTATTCAAACCTGTATTTTCTTTTTTTCTTTCTTTATTTTTTTTATTTTATAATACTACAACCATAAACAAAATCAGATTTTCTTTCTTTCATTCTTTCTTTCAATTTATTTTTATTTTATTTGATCTTATTTTATTCTATTTTTATGACATAATCATCACCAAAAATTAAACCTTTATTCAAACCAGGACATTATTGTCATTGTAATGTTAAATTTGTTTGAAAGATTTCAATTTCCTGACCTTTATGTAACTTAATGTAACAATAGTTTTTTTATTATTATTATTTTTCCTCGAGAGGTTTAAGTGATTGGCTGTATTTCGTCTGTACCTGTGTGAGGTTCCACAGAGAAGTACGGCTGTCCCTGCAGGATGCTGTAGACGAGCCGGGCGCTGTTTCCGTACGTCGGATCGTCGGCGTCTGTAGCCGTGACCTGAATCACTGACGTACCTGCAGAGGATTAGAACAAAACACCATCGGCATTTACGACAAGTAACACTGACACCAAAACGAACGGATTTATAATTAAACAGATGAAATGGAGCTCGAAACACACAAGACTGCACGTTCTGTCAGGTTTCTCTAAAGCTAGAACATGAATTAGCTAAGGATTCCAACCACCAAGACTTTTACACTGTTTTATTATAAAAATCAGTTAACTGATATTTATATCGTTTAATTCCAGTCCCTTGTCCACATTTTAAACTCCAACAAATTTTCCTGACGGCTAAGTCACCTAACTAATGAGACCGAATGATGGAGTGCAAGGCTAATAGAGGTAGCTACTGTAGAGAGGTAATGTTAGCTAGCTAGCATAGTTTCTTCAAGGATTCTTTAGCCACGGCTCCAGATTATCTGGTGACTAGTACGGAGGACGCTTCACATAAATTGATTAAAAAAACGCATGTAATCATTGATATGGTGAAGTTTTCCATAAGGGGAAATGTGTTTTTTAAACATTTATGGAAGGAGTCTCCAGTGTCAGTCAGAGGTAAAGCTGTAACGTTAAGTTTTCTGGAGTTTACGATTATGACAAGCCGTGTTTTTTTTGTTTTTTTAAAGACAGGCCGGTGAGGGAATGACTGTTTATAGCTGCTGTAGCGTAAGTGAGAACAGGAACGTTCCACAACATTACCTGTAATTATAAATGCATAAACAGTGTCAAAGTGGCATGAAATAAAAGTGTACATTGCTGTGGTACGAGTTACGTTTTTATTCCTGACTTTTATCTCGAGGTCACAGAAGTCATGATTTAGTGATAATGAGACAGAAAAACAATCCGCATCCATGGCGAGCTTTCAGATGGGAAGTTCCCACACGGATAAACATTAGATTTGTCTCAGCGTTCCTAAACAACAGAGTGTTCAATAATAAGCACCAGCTGAGGGAATGTTTATTGGTTTATGATAAGTGGTGAAATAAAACAGTTCTTGAACTAAGAACTCGGACAAATGAGACGAATCCGAGCCAATTTTATGGAGCGAGACACTGCAGTCGTTTGCCGCTGTCGCTGTTTCAGGATCATTGATAGATTGTTGATAATTAATCAACAATCAACAATAAATAATCAATAATGAGTGTAATTCCCTGATGAGCAGCGTGTCTGAATCCGACCCGATCCAAACTGCCCCGTGTGTGTGGCGTGGCGTGGCGTGGTGTGGCGTGGCGTGGCGGGGTAACAGATCATTACCTCCTGACACAACCACATTAGGGATGATGTATTGTGCAACAAGGGAGCGTTAAAAATAAACAACCAGAGACACACACACACACACACACACACACACACACACACATGTAGACAGGCTAGTGCAGCACAACAACAACAACAACAACAACTTCAGGCTCCTGGTCAGATTTCAGCTGGTTTTGAATAATGCATGAGGAAACGGAGCTGTCGTTTTTTTCCCATCTCAACTCGCTGGTTAAAAAAATGAGGCAAAAAGTTCTAACTCACCGACGTTGGACATCTCAGCCACGCGAGCGTAGTATGGTCCATGCAGAAACTCAGGCGGGTTGTCGTTGATGTCCTGGACCTTGACGATGAATTCGGACGGAGGCTCCAGAGGTTTGTTGGTGTCTCGGGCCACGGCCTGTGCGGTGAGCGTGTACTCCGCTTGTTCTTCGCGGTCCAGCGTCTTCGTCGCATGGATGTTGCCTGTTTTATCATCGATGACGAAGATGGTTCCGGCGCCTTCACCTGAGAGGATGTATTTGATGTTGCCGTCCCCTGTGTCCACATCAGAGTGAAGCTAGGGACAGAGAGGAGGAAATGAGTCACGACTTACTGGTACAGGATGACTCAAGGCGGCTCAAGGCTGAGGGTGTTTGTAAATGATAGTCCATCTCTTATTGGCTGGGATTTGGGGTTACATTCCCCTAATACTGTTTAAATGTTGTGATCAATGTTAAGCCCTTTTCCACCGACAAATCAAACCATTTGACATAATTTACTGAAGAAAAGCAGATTCTCAAACAGTCAGTTTGGTTCCAGCATCGAAATGCTTCTGGTCTGGAACCGACAGTCGATGAGGTCAGCCTCAAATAACCTCATGTTTCTTTGCTTTAAGACATGCAGAGGTTTTGAAAAATATCCCTGAGGAGGAGGAGAAAACCACGGAAACAACAGTTGAACTTGTTGACCACAAACTGAATAAGAGCTTCACTGCTGATGTGAATGCCTTTAAAGAGCTAGAACGTAAAGCTAATTTGCATATCATTTGCTGTGTATACACGGTTGTATCTCTAATTGAAAAACTTTATGTGGTTGGTTTTATTTTTATAGACTTCATTAGGAAACCACCGCACGATGATGTAATGGCTCGGATGGTAAACCTGTGGAGATGTGGACTAGTTTCCCGTTTCCAGCACTGGTTTAACATCCAAAGTTACATCATGATGTTTTGGTGACCCAATGAAGGATGTAAAAATAACATCAAACCATGCAAGGATGTTAGAAATGTGGACTAGCTCTTAAAAAGGTTCTCCAGTTTCCTGAACAATCCAGTTTTCAGCACCAATACTATAGAAAAAAAAGAGATACGAGATAAAATGAAGGTATTTTTTACAGTTTAAAATGAAAGTTACTGTGGTAAGAGTGTAAAATCTTACTACAGATGACTTGGACCAACAAGATTGCTAAGTAGTGCACACTACAGGAACACTGCAGGTTCTCTTCATCAGTCATCAGCTGTGATGGTTTCTTAACAAACAGCGCAAAAACATACCGACCATGGAAGGTTTTACAAGCTGAACTTCTAGCTTTGAGAACATTTTACCCTCCAAAATCCCAAAAGGCTTCTTTGTTTTGTCCCTAGCTCTATGTCGGATCCTTAAACTTACATTATGAAAAGCTTCCTCTGAAAAGCTAGAATTGCTAATCGTATTTATAGAAACCTCTTTTTAAAAATAAGGAGCCTAGTTTGAAGGTAAAATAAAATAAATCATTTAGAGCCCGAGCAGATCGCACGGTCCGTGCCGTCTCTTACCCGGCCCACGAGGACAGGATCAGGTCCCGTGTACTCCTCAATGACGAAGAACTGATTCCAAACCCATCCTCGCTTGGAGCGATGGAGCACGTGTCCATCCTTTCTTCTCTCTCGGTGTCTGTAGGAAGCGAGATGGCGGCGATGTCCGTGTTCCTGAGGGCCTCGAGACGCCGCTGTAATCCATAACATCGCTATTAAACACAAGAAGAACACCTGAACTCTCAAACCGTCCCACATCCTGTCCGTTCTCGCCGACGCCCTGCGCTGAGTATTTTTCTTTTACGTCCTAAAGCTTGGACGTTTAGGTTCTAGGGGAGGAAATAGGGTGGATGTGAAGTAGACGAAGTGGTGGTTCACTTAATATGTCCGCCCACGCTGAGGTTCATCCCAGGCGCCGAGTCTCAGTTTGTTCCTGTGCAAAAAAAAAGAAAAAAAAAGAAAGGTAGAGAACATTTTCAGTGACAGAGTGTAGAGTGTTTCAGGATCACAATCAAAGTTTAATTGACTTTGGCTGAAATTGGAATGTATTAATTCGTTCTGTAGCGGTGTAGCCTGGACTAATTAAGCGACAGAGGTTGTAAGCCCATTTGCTCTTATTTAATTAGACATTGCAGCGCCAGTGTTCTCCCGGCAAGCCATTTCCCAAGTCACACACATCCGTCCCGTGTGATCTAATAGCTGGAGGTTTGAGATTTTGTCATGCACACACACACACACACACACACACAGAAATTGCTGTTTTTCCCCTCCATCTGAGCAGAATGCTAATTTAAAAAAGCAGAAAGCGATCACAGTTATGGACCTGACATCTGCCATGTGTTTACTGGTGCAATGATCCTTCCTCAATGGCATCGTTTTCTTTTCCTCATCTGAAGATAGCCATGTCATGCTACACTAATTAAGCAGCTGAAGTGTTGGCTTGATACTCTTTCATCACCTCCTGCTTGGATGCTACAGTTATACAGAGAGAGAGAGAGAGAGAGAGAGAGAGAGAGAAATGGGCTTGGAGAGATTTTCCCATTCACTGAGTCGCTAATAACCTCCAGCTCCAGCATCGAGAGCCACCCCGGCCTCCGGGCTGCTTCGTTTTCTCTCTTTCTCAGCCTAATACATGCCCTAATCATGGCCCACCACAGCCGTAAATCAGAGAGAGGGGTTTTAGAGGAACGGAGGAACATTAGTGAGCATGAAATGCAGGTGAACGGAATAAAGAAAAACAAACCAAACAAATCTCCTGTGCACGAGTCAGAGCCGTAAATATGCTCCAAATAAGGTGCTAGGAAGCGGGAAAATAGGGCCCTAACTCTTCAGGCGTCTTGTCTCTCACCTCAGAACAACCGCCACCACCAACAACACCATCCACCCCCAGCACCACCCCCGTACCACTCTGTCAGCTTCCATAATGACGGGCTGATAACAGCTGACGCGGTACGCCTGCGTGGCTCGGCTGTAAAACTGGCAGCAGCTCGGGAAAGAAAAAGACATTTTATCCCTGGATTTTCCCTTCTCATGAACTGGACACCACTCTGCGTGTGTGTGTGTGTGTGTGTGTGTGTGTGTGTGTTGTGTGGGAGGATTTATTTTTTTCTTCTCGAGAGACTTCGTCTCTGGATGTATTCAGGAATGTGCTGCATGGACGGATGGGTGGATGGAACGGATGCATACGACCACCGTGGGACGGAGTTGGAAGAGAAAATTCCAGCGACTGTCAGCTCACAAGTACCTCTTCACATAAAACGAAAGCTCAGCCGAAACTGAAAAGCTACATCGAATGTAGTCGATCAGCCAAGAAATATTTAGCGTCCAAAGTCTGCTAGTTTTGGACTAAAGATACGAAGCTAATGGTGCTAAGAAGAAAACGAAGCTTACACTTCGAAGTTAAACTTGGTGCAGCTCATGAGGAGCAGTTTGCCAAAAAAATCAAGATATCACATCAAATGTGAGCACATCAAATTTCTTTCTTTCTTTCTTTCTTTCTTTATTTATTTATTTTTATCCCAATCCCATCTAACATACTACTCTTCAAGCATTAGGCCACGCCTCCTAACATTTCTGCAAAGCTGCTTTGTGAAAATACAGGACCGTGGGTTCTTCAGGGTTCTTCAGGGTTCTTCGTGTGTTCTTTAATGGTTCGTGTCCTACTTTACGATAACGCAGCACTCTGTTGTTGGGTTCTACATTTTCTAGAAGTGAATAGAAGAGAAAAGAAGATAGAAGAGGAAAAGAAAACAGAATAGAAGAGAAGAGGAAACGGTTCTTCAGCTGTTCTTTAACTGTTTTTTTGTAAGATAATTAAGGGTTATTGCCTTTAAAGAAATCATCAAAAATGCTTCTAACTTACAACCTTAAGCCACGCCTCCTACCTTCAGGCCACACCTCCTAACTTTATAAATGTTCCTGGAAGGATGAATTGTGATAATAACTACTGTTAAAAGGTCTATAAGATAAAACTGAATTAAACTGAACACATGTAAAGAATGAAAACAGAGGACAGTGGGTTCCTCAGGGTTCCTCAGGGTTCTTTAAGATAATTAAGGGTTCTTAGCTTCCAAAAAGTGTTGGAATTATTTCTGACACTCTGTTGTAGTGTTGTACATTTAAAGAACCTTTAATCAGTTCAAGATTTTCTAAGAGCCTAACGTACATGAATAAATAAATAAATAAAGATAGAGAAGAGAAGTGGAAAATGGGTTCTTCAGGGGTTCTTTAATGGTTGATTAGATAAGGGTTCTTAGCCTCCAAAAAAGTTTGATCATCATCCAAAATGCTTCGAAAGCACAACTCCGCCTTCAAACTTTAGGCCACGCCTCTTTACTTTATAAACATTCCTGTAAAGCTGAATTTTAACTTCGTTAAAAGGTCTATAAAAATAAAACTGAACTGAATAAATGTCTTAGAATAAATATTATTAAGTGCTACTCAGCGCTGGCGTCTTTGTCTTCGTCTTTCCGCTCCTACTGTAAGTGCATTTCACCCCATAAAATCTCTACGCTTCCGATTAATCCGTCCTTTTCCGACCAAACCCGGAACCACGAGGCGATTTAGGGGAATCCTAATAAACGCCCGAAATCAGATCGATCTCCATTCTGCGCGTAAAGCAAAGCCGTCTGGGCCGAATCACTGGAGGATGGAGAGCGACTGAGCGTCAGCGCTTTATCCTCCGTCTGTACCGGGAACACACTCGTGCATTAGACCTTCAGACGGATAAACGTTTAAATGCACCTGGTGTCGAGAAGGACATGCGAGCTGAAGTGAGTGCAGGAGAAACACACACACACACACACACACACACTCCTGATAACATCTAAATAAAATACAGAAGCAGGATTCAGAGGGAGGAGGAGGAGGAGGAGGAGGGCTGAGCTGAGGGGGTTTACAGGAGACGAGGATGAACTCGAGGCTGAGAGGAAAAAAGCCACGTTCTGGAAGCAGAAATGATTACGCAGCCTCTTACTCTCTAATTACTGGTTTAAAGAAAGAAAAGAAACCTCCATGAACCACCATGGAATATATTACACACACACACACACACACACACATACAGTCTCACACACACATACAGTCTCACACACACACACACACACACACATACAGTCTCTCTCTCACACACACACACACACACACACACACACACACACACACAGTCTCACACACACACACACACACACACACACACACACACACACACACACACACACACACAC